>JAVQKG010060136.1:0-14889 GCA_036025885.1 Hypseleotris bucephala
GATAAAATTGTCAGGGAAGATCGAGAATGACAAAAGGAACTATTTCGAGAGTGAACCAGATCACAGATCATTAAAATATGGCATCTGTTAGCAAACTTATTAAAAAAGTACTGCACCAATTTGGATACAATTTTAAGGGAAGGTCATAAACACAATTTGATTAGATTTTAGGAAAGATCTGTGGAAATGAGCTGCCTTTTGCTCTACCTTTTTTGAAATCATCATTCACCATCAAATATATTAAGTATTGTGATGAAAATCCGATTGGATGTAAATTGGATTAGTGGTTTTATGAAGACACTGTAGCAGTAGCCAAAAAAAATACAAAGTCAACTAAAATTTGGTTGTGTGGTTAAATCAAAATTGCGATCTTGGCTTAACATACAGTGCACACACCACTAGATTGACTTTCATACTGTAAACTAATAAAAAAGTAATCTGCAGACTAACACCATGTCTTCAAACATTTTTGGCAGCGTTTCACAGTTTCTCAAGCTCAAACGTGGTGCGAGGTGTTGCCTAGTTAACCCCAGCTTGTTTTATAGCCCTGACACACAGCTGGGGGTGGACCCACTAACAAGGCCAAAAAAGAAAAAGGACTTGGACTTCTTAAGAGCAGGGCACTAAATAGAAACAGAAACTCTCTTTTTTCGGAGCAGCAGGGGCTCTCATATCCCCTCACAATACGACTCATTTGTCAAGGTGACCCAAAGTGGTCACTGCGATTTGTATACATGCAGTGTTTACATAGTAGACAGCCATCAGTGCATGTGTGAGAAATGAGTTCACCTGCATAGGACAGCAATGAATCATTTCTATTCAACACTATTTCTTTTCAGAAGTTTCCCAAAAGAAACAATGCACAGCAAAAGTGGGCACTACAGACGGTTCATTCCCAGGTGAAATTCTTTTTATGTAACTAAGCACATGTGCGCCATATGATATAGAAGTACAGCTTTCTAAACATCTGTCCAAATAAACTGGGACCTGAAGCCTATCGCATACCTGACTTTTGCATTTATTATCAAAGATGTGCTTGAACAGAACACACCTGGATGACATATTTTGAAGGCAAAACACATACTGTCCACACATCTTTTTCTTAACAGTTTTTTAGAATAACTTCACACTATCTGCATTAGTTAAGCATTAGTAACCCCCCCCCACCACCACCACCACCACCACACACACACATACACACACACTCCTTTTTTCTATTGATAGTAAATGAATGAATGTTGTGTAGGCCTAGTCACTGCGCTGTTGAGCTGGTGAGGAACATAATTTTGCTTCTTACACGGTAGAATATGAGAATTTACAACAAAGTTAGGCTATCTATTTTACCAGACATGACCTGGATGAATCTCCTGATGCATAGCCATTTTCTACAAGGAAACTTATTGACACTGGTAGCATACAGTCACGTAAGGGACACACACACTAACAAGGTTACTTTGTGAGCTGATGATTTATGCATGCTCTTGGCACGGCTCGTAAATATAGACCAATATTAAAAGCTTTGACCTGTAAATAATTCAAGCCATCCCGAACGAGTGCGATTTGTGTGCGTCTCAGCTGCTTCACGGTACAGACGGCATTGATTGGGACTGGCCAATCTACAGAAAAGCCTTACTTCTCATCACTTGCACTTTTGCATGTCATTGAACTGTATTTTGGATTCATGGTCAGCGTCATAAAGAAGCCAGATTAACTCTTTTTTTAATTTTTGCCAGCAAGCGTGTTACATTCAACATCCAATCTTACCTTATGTTGGCACGAAACAGATGTAGCGGTCCCTGTGCTTAGGAATGTGAGCCAATAAAGCCGGTGTGCAGGTGCGGAGAGACGGAAGGGAGAAAAAGACACAAAACGCCACGAAAAACGTGAAAGTACACTTTGCGGAGACACGAGGCGAGTGGCCGGGTTTGAGCGGACTTTATGCTGCTTCCTTCCCCTCCTCACTCTTCCTCACGCAGCAGCGGCGTTCATCCTCAGACGCCTGTGCAGTATGTGGCGAATCGGAATAGACGCACGCAGACGCAAGGCAAGGTGCTCGACTCGCCCCCTTCCCTCTCGCCTTTAGAAGCTGTATGAACAAAGAGGCAAGCGGTGACAAGCAGACGGTTCCAGCGCGCCCCCCGTTTACAAAAGAGGCGACTGAGGCTGTGTTGGTGCGGGGTGGGGGTAAATCATAAGAGAGGGGTGCCCTTTATATGACCATAATCCGATTCGTCCGTGAACCTACATCGTTGATCCGGTGTGAATTAAATTTGCTCATGGGCTTAATGACAGTCTGACCAGCAGCCACCCCCCACGGTGTATTTTAGCCTACACCAATATATGTCAAAATGTTCATCCAATACATCAAATGAGCAATCAGAATTTAAAGAAGACTGGATCAAGGCTGAAGTATAAGCTAAATCTGGAGTAAACCCAAACTAGTCAGAACTGAGCCAGAATTAACTAGCCTACCATAAAACCAAACCAGATCTGAAGCCAAACTAAAATGACAATAAGGGCTTTCAATGCACATGGCTTCCAGTGCTTTTCAAGAGCTTTACAAATAACCATTATTTATTTACTCCATGTCACACACTGGTGGGAAGCACATAGCCTACTGTATCACAGCAGCCCTGGGGCAGACTGATGGAAATGCCATATTGCACCACCAAAAATGTGCTTAAAGTGCTTAAGGGCACAACGGCAGTATGAACAGGAGTGAAAACTGAACGACCAACCTGGTTTATTGGTACGCTCTATGATTTGAGCCACAGCTACCTGGTTGCTAACAAACCAGTACCTCAGAGGTACAAATTAAACACTAAGACTAAACCAACAAAGGTTTAACTAAGAATGCTTTTATACAAAAAACATTTGATTTTTGCAGCACTATTGCACCATGTTGGGTCTTTCATTTGTCCCTGATTACGGCACACCTCCTTAACCAAACTGTTTCAAGCTCTAGCTTTCTTGTGGTAAAAAAGATTAAATGAGCATAACATCTGATAATGTAATGTAACATTTGACCAGTGGCTGAAGCTGAGATGAATCATCTGCAAACATCACACATACCTAGACACATTCGTCATCAACAGAATTCAGCTCACTGTGTTGTTGTTATTTGTTGATGTGTATTTAACCAAAGCAGTGAGCAGAGATCAAGACCCCAAACGTCTCTGTGATCATGTTGCTGTGTGTGAGACATTGTAGTATGTAGCTTTGAACAGAAGAAGTGAAGAAACGGTGATGGAGCAGTGGAGAATGGGATGATTCTGTTGCTGAGGTGTTGATGGAGATTTGTCAGGTGGTTTTGCTGTTGAGGTGGTGATGGGATGGAGAGTGAGATGGTTCTCAGAGCACTTGTCAGAAGAAGAGCACAAGCCCAAAACGCCACATGTACTGTGCTTATATATTTTCATTTCTTAAAAATGCTCTAAACATTATACTGATTTCGAACTATAATCTATCATATAGTGACAATAAAAATGGTTTTGAGGAATGAAATATAATGTGTGAAAGCAGTGGAAAAACAATATATTTTTATTCCCCATTTATGTTATTCAGTGTTGACTGTGTCATAAAAAACATGTTATGAATGAGTTTACACTTCAAAAATGTAAACTGAAAAGGCTGATGCAAGAGTATGTTTAATCAGTCATATGTAGCATGTAAACGTTTGTGCGTTTGCCACCTAATCCTATTGTGAGCAGCACTTCTTGGCTCTAGATCACTGGCATCATAACAAACATTGGGACAGTAGGAGAAAATCTATTTAAATTGCTGCTGGTGGCTCACATAAGAGAAGATTAGGAATATAGTGCTTTTGCTGTAATGCTGATTATTCAGATGGTGTGTTTACTTCACAAGCAGATGTTGGAGTTTGTTGATGGGGCTCTCACAGTGATGAGAGAAAACAGAGCAGTAGGGGATTCAACTTCATCTGAGATTCTTTCAGAACACGGCTCAATGAGGAGTGCAAAGAGATTCCCCCACCATGAACATAAGATGCCCCTTTAGTGTACAGCATAAAGACCGCAGGGATCACATGCTACGGGAAAATAAACATGGTAGGGCATAGGCAGGGAAGGAAAGTAAGTTGACACGCTTTCCCAGATCATTTTAAAGTTTCCATACTAGGAAAAAAAAACTTGTTTGAACTTTTGAATGATGTGCCCCCCTTTACCCTTCCTCTCCTTCACTGATGTTCCATCACGGTCTAACACAAACCAGAGAAAATCAGAATAACGAGCTGTGAAGAAGCTGTACATTTTGAAATAAAACATCAGCTCCCTCACATTATTCCTTGTCAATTTTAGTTTTTGATAAATAAACAATGTTTCAACCAATCTGAGCGCTCCCGTGGAAGTGTGTTCCAGCGCTCTAAGACAAAAACCTCTATAATACAGTCCACGGAGGGTCTATTTTTTTCTTGAATGATTTCAGTTGTGCTGCACTATTGACTACATCATTTTTATCAGGTTCTGATGCTTTAAGTATGCTTCTGAAAAAAGTATAATCTGGGTTTTCTATTGTAAACACACCACTGGAGACTTGTTGACCTCAGCAGCAAAACTGGTAGCACACTCAAAAATTGTAGCAATCAGTCTTTTTTGGGGTCAGCGATGTCTCAGGTGGTAAATAGATCTGACCAACCTAATCTAAAGACTGGTATTGTGACTCCCACTCCATTTTCTTCCATTGTGTACTTGAGCAACACATCAGTCCTATGGCTGACTATGTGATTGTTGTGAGATGTACTGTATGTATGGCTGCCAATCTGACCCTTGTGAATAAGTGGGATGCAGCGGGTTAATATTTATTGCGTTCAGAGGAAGCACTGCCTATCCAGCACAGTGACATATACACAAACACAAAGACATTTGCAAGGCCCAGTTATAATGCGAGCTGTGACTTTTTCAAAATGTCAGCCTCCTCGCCAAGACACAAACATTGTCAATCACTCTGCAACAAGGACGCACAGCGTAGAACACAAAACACACAAGGGGAAGTGGGATAAGCATGATGGCAGAAAAATGACTTCTACAGAGCTATTATGGCATCTTTACTGGAGAAAAATTATCCAGCGTTCCCAATCGGGAGCAATGAGGCTTCCAGAAGCCATTCTATGCTGTTTACATGCTTCTGTGGGTAAAACTTCACAGCTTTTTTAATAGAGACGCTTTTAAAGTGAGCAGATCAAAACAGGATTTTAGCCCCACCACATGAAACGAGAGGAAATGTGATATCTCCCCGTAGACAGTAGCCCAAACTTAACTTTATGAGCTTGTGCTGATGAGGCAGTTATTGGGCCGCCAAGCTGTGCTGAAGTGGTTTTCCCAGCCAAAGAGGCCCCATCTGGGCTACAGCAGGGCAGGCAGAAGAAGGAAGTGCTGGAGACGCGGTGGGTACCAGAGGTAAACCACATAGAGTGGAATACCTCTACACTGTCTGACCACAGGCCTACTCATTCATGTACAATTTGGCCTCATTTTTTCAAAATTCATGGGGTCTTTTCACAGTAGATTGTCATTAAAGGCACAGTATGTTCAGTGTCTTTGGTTTGAGGCTTAAAAGCAGCTTATGGAAATGCTGACGTTTCTTCCACAGTGACTGAGTAAGTGAAATTAATGTTTAGGTTGGAGATATATTTGTAAAGAGAGATCCAATGTCATGTATGGCTTTAATGATGTGTACTATGGCTATGTGGAAGTTGTATGTAATAAACTACAGGTGTTTTCTTGTTTTTCTAGTCAGCACTTGACTTCAACAGATGTATCTCAAAATGTAAACCACATCAAGGAATGACCAAGCCACAGAAATCCTGACACCATCAGACCTCCTCTGAACACTGGGCAAATCCAACCATTTCTTCAAAGTTCCCATCTTACTTTAATATTTGAGCACTTGTGAAAGAAAAAAAGGAATGCTGTTGTTTTTATTTATTATGATATCAATTTAATTCTCATGCTCGCAGTCTCTATGGGTGAATCCCGCTGCCTACAGACATGTGACTGGAGAATTGGTGACTGTAAGTTGTTAGTGAATGAATGTTACAATAAAGTCATCTGTCTCTGTGTCAGCCAGCCCTGCGTCTAGCTGACCACTGTTCAAGGCAAACCCTCCCTGTAGGTCAATCTATAACTGCTGGTGTAGGGATTCAATACACTGTGATTTTATTTCAAACTCCCCCACTTTTAATCTGAAACTGAAAAAAAAAAATCTTTTGCACGCTCAGTTAAACAGGTGTTTAAAATTCAGGTCATGTGTGGAAGAGCAGCTGTGTGTGCGCTGTAGTGAATAATTGTGAACAATCCAAGGGTCGTCAATACAGCTAAATACAACTATTTCTGTATATTTTTTAACCATTTTCAAAGGATAAGTGTTATTTAGGGGATAGCTTTGGTTGTGCTTTGTGGAGCATCCAGTAAATAAGAATCCTAAATGCACTGAGGCCAACTTGAGTGTGAGAGGACAGAGTCTCTAATGAGCTGCTCTTGTGCAAGGGTTAGTGTCACTAGTGCTTTTATCCAACGTGTGTGGCACAGAAAAACATGTAGCCAAAAAAAAAAGACGATATGCCTTCAGCAGTTGGTCCAGTTTTAAAGGGGCAATAGTATATCTGTTTCAAGTCTTTTAAATTCATCATGTTGTTCTTGCTTAGCGTTTCAGATGCAATTGTGAAAGGCACTATAAATTTCTCCTTTTATTCTGAGCTGTTGCTTTCTCTCTACTGAAAAAGCTCAGACATATCCGCTTAAGGCCCTCCATCCCACTGCTCTCCACACCCATCTCACATCTACAGCCAAATCAAGCAATGGAAAGAGTTAGCAGGTGGGATTCTTTAATTACTCAAACGTGAATAAAGCAAACAATAACCCCAGGCATATTTCTGATGAGGATTTTTAACATTCTCAGAAAAAAAAAAAACAGTGAGCACAATGGGCACCCTTTAGCTTTGAATGTTGCACATAAACCACTCTTACACTGGTGTGAAAGCTGTTGCTAATAGGATGAAGGTGGTCTGTTTTTCATAGCTGTAGGTAAGACATGACCCAGTTGTTAATGTTTCAGTCTTCTTGTCTCATGCTGTTCTCTAAATGATCTAGTTCAGTGGTTCACAAAGCGTTGGTCCGGACCCAAAAGTGGGTCATTAAGAGTCTATGCCCAGCCTACTTGTTTTATTTACACAAAACAGTGAAATTGTTTTAGAATGAAATGAAATGACATTTGTTTAAATAATATTTTTTCCAGACTCACATAGTGTTAGTCATTGCTTGCCCTCCACTGCTTTCAACAGGAACAGGCAGAAATAAAATACTGTACATACTGTTTTTTTTACTACTTGTTATAAGTGCCTGGAGCCCAACCCTTTAATTAACTTAAGGCTTTAGTTGGAGAACAGTGCGCCATTATTCTCAGCCAATTGCAACCTCTGATTCTAACTTCAGCAGCTCTCTGTTCACTAACTCTGCTGTCTCATTCTTTGACGTTAGTTTAGTTTAGTTCAATTTTAATTGTATGTCTTCGTAGGTGGAGTGTCTGCAGAGAACCCATAGTAACACAGGGAGGATGTGCAGACTCCACTCAGAAAGATTGTGTGTAAACCACAACTGGTGTCAAATTGGTGTAAAATAGTGCTGGAAAATCATATTATCACATGAAGAAAATGAGGCTTTTTGCAAATCTTAATGCTTGTTTGCTTTCCATGCTTTAATTGCTTTAATTTTGAGCATTTTGGACTGAAAGTTTGATGCACTCCTCTTTCCCCCTTTTCTCCCTCTCAACTATCTGTCAATGGTCCCACACAAACCAGGAAATATGGTTCACAGTGGTCTGAATTTGGCTTTTATTTCTTTTAATAAAAAATAGAAACAGCTGGCCAGGCTAGCTCCCTCACATTTTTGCTGATAAATTCTAGAAAAGAATCAAGGATGTATCTACCATTCTGAGCACTCCTGTCCCGTGGAAGTGTGTAATTGGTTGAAAGCAAGTGACCCTGGACCTGAAAAAAGGTACAGCCTTATCATCATCTCAGATGCCTTCTTACATGCTGTACTGTTGATTGGGTAATCATTTTTGCTCAAATATGAAGTAAAATATCAGGTACTGCAGCTATCATTTGATGTTTAGTAAAATCCTGAGTTGGACTAGTAAATTTACAAACCTTTCCCACATAAAAATTACTGCATTCTCCAGCACTCAAAGTCACCATCACCTTGTCCTTGAGGTAATGCTGTGAGACAGAGACAGACTGTACGCATTTATTGTTTTCAGGTTTGTTTGACCTCTGCACACTGACAGACCCGTCTTTATAAAGGTCTAGGTCTAATGGAAACCTGTGCAGCTCAGACTGTGCTGAACTGTGACACTGACTGACCCTTATATCCCGAGTGTCTCCCCTCTGAGCGCTGGACATTTAATGGTCTCACGTCAGCAGCACACTCTTCAATATAATAATTTGGCTCTTTTATAGTCCTAATTAAAAATTCTCTTGATTTGTCAGTCCCCAGCAATTGGCCTAACCTTACAGAGAAAAGCAAGGTGTATTGGTTTGTAATGTTATTTTATATTTGTTTTAGGCTTCATTTATGGGGCCCTGGAAGCTCATGGCTCTAAGCAGCCACCAGCAGTGTTTTTTTAGTAATGCTGAAGTATTTGTTGACATTTTCAGAATTTAAAAAAGTGCACATAAGAACGTAATAAAACCACAACACTCAAACCACTTGCTGTCACCACAGTTATTGCACATTACTGATCAAGGGTCCTAAACCAGGTTAGTCGGTTTGTCAAAAAAGGTTGGAAATTATTTCCACACTTTCAGAAGTTTCTGTTCAGATCCCCGTATAGGTGTACCCAATTTTTTCCAATCTAAGGTTTGACATCACTTCCCTTTCCCACTGAGTTACTGAGGGTGAGGCAGAATGAAGTCAGAATAGCTTACTTCATTCAACTTTCAAACTCTTTGCTTGCCTTACCACGTTGCTGTATTTTGAATTGATGTGCACCAGTCCAAAACATGATTTCAGCCACATAAGTAAAATGCGCTCTTTTCTGGGTAGTGTTTTATCGCCATCTAGCGGTTTGATGAGGTGTCACACTATACAAGAAAAAGGGAATCACAGTATTTCAGCCATTGTTACTTTAGGTTGGTTTTGGACACCATAACAATAAATACATGATAGTGGAATGACGAAGAGCAATAAAAACTAGGCATATGTTGAAATATGTTGAATATTATTTGTCTAGGATTCAGTTTGGTTCTGTTTTTTTTGTGACTGCTGCCCAACTGCCTTCTCTATTCATTCTGTCTCCATCTAGTGGATTTGATAAGAACCTCAACATTAGCAAATACTGTAACAATGCTAATTTACTGCTTACTTGAACTTGAAATGGATGACCATTTAAGCAGACTTAGTGAGACACACGATGAAAGCTATTTTCAAAACAAACCAGTCCAAGGTTCGCTTTGTAAATGTATAGCCTAGGTAATGCAAAGCTTCCAACTTAACCTTTAAATTAATACTTAATACTGGCAGGCTACAAAAGACTGCTGGCTCATGGTCCACGAACTGAATTATTCCGATGCTTTCTATTTAAATAATAGGACGGAAGAAATCAAAGGGTAATTTCTCCACTAAGTGTGAAGAGGTAAATTGAAATAATAATCACACTCACCCAAAAGTAAACCAAATGATATATTGGCCTAAATACGTTAGGCTATATGATTGTATGGGTTTACATTGTATCTGTTGATACAATAAATTAATATTTCAGCCTATATTCATTTTCACACGCGTTTTTTGCTTACTAAGTTTTCAAATAAGCTAACTCCGATCTTATCCAGCAGGGGTCGCCCCGTGCTCTCCAGAGGGTCCCCTCAGAGTCTCAGACAGAGTTGCAGTCTTCCTCCCATTCGTCAGTCTCCCTTTATTCCCAGTGACAAAGGAGACATCAAATGGGGCAATGTGGGAAAACACAACAATGCTTTTCTAAAGACAGACCTGGGATAATATATGCAAAGTGCAAATAAGGCTCAGAGTGTAAAAGAAAGCCTAGATGTTCACTGTTTGGTTTTCTACTTTGGATTTAGTCATTGAAATCTTAAGTGACTTCTTTTTAAGACAAACAAAACCACAAAATACAGCCACAACCACAAATCATATGAAGCAGCATGGTGGACATTGACTGCTTTCTCCTTTGGTCTAAGCATCTGCATCTACAGTCAGCAAAATACACGTGAAATGATGACTCCCTATTGGCTCCTGTTCCATGTTTCCCACCCAAATCAAAAAGAGCTACTTGTGGGGGTCATGTCTGGTCACCTCTCTCGAGAATAACGGGGTCTGTGTCTGCCCCAAACCACCAACGGCTCTCCTCTGTCCCTATGGCAACAGTCAGGGAGGCTGAGGGCCCAGACTGGGGCGTCCGAACAGATGCCCATAATTAACATGGCTGCACGGAAGTGTCAGCCCTGCCAGTCTCTCACAGGCCTCTCCCAGACCTGTCACGGGCCCATAGGCCAGTGAAAAATGATTGCCCTGTGGTGCATTTCTTTGGTGTGTGTTGGTGTTGTGGGGGTGGTAACAACTTCCCACTGTCTGCCCACTGCTGTCTAAGAGTGTGATGCTTTTAACCCAACTTCAACTCTCTCAGAAAGGAATTCTTCAGGTTGCTTGTTCATGTTACAAATGAAGTGCTACATTTCAAAATACATTTTCAAATGCATAATAAAAAAGTAAAATGTATAATAAAAAGTACTTTTCCACAGATTCTAATATTTTAACATGTAAACAGACAGGCTTCTGGCTAAACAGAAATATAGCTAAAATTAGAAGGATTCATAGCTCACATAAGATGTTTTGGATGAAGCTGAAGGTTTGAAATACACATGTCTCATTTGAAATGGTCATATGATATTACAGTAATTTATCAGATCTTTTAAATTAGCGATTTGATCTTTTTTTTTATCAGCCACACATTCTTATTTATTTGACCTTTATTTAACCAGGAAAGTCCCACTGATATTAAGAATCTCTTTTACAGAGGAGTCCTGGCTTATAACATACACACATTTTAATTTCCACACACATTGTTTTCAAAAATAGTGAATCTATAGTAAGAGAAAAGAAAAGTCTAACACAAATCATGCACAATAATAATACATTACCTTATTTCTTGTACCTTTTTATATTAAACATTTACATTGATAAATTGTGTGAAGCTGATCCTATGTGTTCAGCTCAGACAGACATGAATGTCTGTCTTACACGGCTGACTGAGGAAGAGATTGCACCAATCACCAGATATATTCTACTTCAAGAAGTGACATTATCAAATTTGCAGTCTAGACATCAGCTATGTTGTCTAGTGGATGTTTGGGATATTCAGATTTTTTTTTATCAAACAATAATTAACATATTACATCTATATCATATAATCAAAGCTTCATGTTTGTCCACTTAACATCCTCATTGGACAGGTCAAGTGATCAATGCTTGAAAGGAATAAAGAACGTGTCCGGCTTGTGACATCCGAGGTCAGCCGATGCACTGACCGTGAGTCCATGAATTTATCAACAGCCTGTGGTCATCGGCACGCTCCACGACCTGTCTCACCCCTGACCTCTGACCTGACCAGCCCTCTAAGTGGTCAACACATTTCCTCTCATGTTGATCAATCGGCTTTTCAAAGTACAACAACTTTATATGGTCATTTGGCCCCCCAAAACCACAAAGGGGTCAATAAAAGAGCCCTATAAACAAGCTATAAACAGCCACATAAGTGTGTAAAAACTATAAGGTAAAGCTTCAACCTGGTTTTAATGTCTTTTGAGTTTTTTTCTGAATTTTCCCAAAAACATTTTAGTGTGTTTATAAAAGATACATAACTCAACCTTCACTTTATTATTTGACTGTATATACTTTTCTGCCATATCTATTTTGCCGTCTGACCACAACTACAATCCATCCTTTCTTTTTTTTGTTTTACACACAATATTTCTTTACCAAAAAAGACTTTGAATTTGAAGGAGATATTGAGTTTAACAGTTTATGCCAAGACAAAGAGGAAAACCCAAATTTCCCACATTAATAGTTAATTTCAATGATCATACACAAATAAGCATCATACAAATTGTGAGTGAGGGTGTGATTCCCACAGGGGTCATGGGATCAGCGAGCCAGACACCGTTTTATGGGGCCTAAAATGCAGGAACATGGGGAGGTGGGTCGGGGGTGTCTGGAACTGAGATGGCCAATTATACTATGGCTAGACACATCAGACAAATACAGCGAATATACATGTGGGAATCTTCTGCTTGGATGTCCAACATGCTCTGAGCTGCTAAGCATATGCACAGGCACCAGGTCCTGCAGACAGAGAGACAATACATTCACACAAGAGCTCAGTGTTATAGAGGCAAAGTTAGTAGACATAAATTGTTTGTGAACAAGACTTACATCTTTTTATGCACTGTCACAGAATGAAAAAAAAGTGCAGTTCATAAGATTTGAAAATGTTAACAAAATGAATTGTACCTCACTGATATGGCATTAAACAAGTATTTTTATTTTTATTTTCTCAGTCTTAAAAAGTAGCCTATAGGTGCACTGTAGGTGTTGTTTGGCGTGGCATCTACTGTGTTAAATCATATATTTTGGGGTGTATTATAGCCTATTAGACCGGACACTCAATAATCTCAAGGCAAGGGTTTATTCTATTCATTGTTGCTAATAATTTGGCATGGCATATAAAAAATACTGTTAGGCCTGTCATTGATTTGAAAGTGTGTGCATTGATATATTTAACATCACGTTTTGACACAGTTGACAGTCTGACAAAGTTTGTTTTGATTAATTTAAAAAAAAATATATATAAAATGTTTATCATTACTTATTTATTTATTTTTTATCAACGGCACTTAAATATGGTCTTATTTGTAGGCCTATAACCTATAGCCAACTGTAGGCTAGTGTTGATTGACCAGCCACACACAGTGCTTCTTCTTGGTATCCCACTTTGAGCATTAGCTTTTCTCAGAATATCTATATTTCCACGTAATTCTGTGCTGCTCGGTTAGGACACAAAGTAGTCCTCTCCCATGGTGCGGAGCACTTGCCTTTTTAGGATTAGCCACGCGGCACGCCTTGCATATTAATGACAGCGAGGCATTGAGCTTGAACTTGACCGGAGGAACGCGGCTCGTGGGAACGCGGCTGTGGGCGTCCGGCTCTATTCATGGCGCACAGGTCGGTGGTCGGTGTCAGCGCTCATTTCCATAGAGCCCTCCCGCCTCAAATGAAGGCACGCGGAGCGGCTCTCACTCTTTCTCTTCAGGCTCACGTGGGGACAGGTCTCTGCTGCTGGTAAGAACCGCACTACTTTACTTTTAGGCAGTGCTGGTGTCGTTAGCCAAAACTTTGAATGCACTGAGAAAAACATGAAAGTTGTTAAAAGGTCGGACTGTAGGCTATATAGAAAGAGTAACGAGTCATTTGCCCAAAATTTAAGGAACCTTTAGTTTGATTGAGTGAAATAGTCTATGTCTGTATCTTAATGTGTTTCTGATTACTTTTTTCCTGATATGTTGTCAAAGCAGTGTGTCACAGTCCCACACATGATCTTCAACATTTGGCCTTGAATATCAATCCTGACTTTTGACATGACACTTCTTAAAACATACACTGACTTTGGTCGTGTCTGTAATTTCATAGTTCAGCAGATTAATGTGGTCTACTATCACGAATCTCTGTCCTCCTTTAATCCAGATGTTGCAAATATATTACCAGCTATCAGTAGTCCTGGTTTGTTTTACATTTACTCAGGCCATGATTTTTAAACATATAGGCTATCTTTGGGAGGAAGGAAATTGGGGTTGGTATTTAAGTTATATTTGCAGTAATATTCGATGATAAGTTGCAAACTGAATAAATATTGTATTACATTTTGTAATATTTGATCTGATTTGGTAATAATAACCTGATATCTAGTGAAGAGTCCATGTCACAAGTTTTGGCAAGACTCATGTCTGAGATTAACTCCTCAAGGGCGTATGAGACTAATTTAACCAAAGTTCATATTCTCCTGTTTTTAGTGTCAGCATCAATATCTGCATTTTCAAAACTGTATTTGAGAGGAGGGAAGAGTGGTCATGCACACATGTAAGAGTATTTACACTTTTAAACAACAGTACTCAAGTAGAAGTAAAATGTAGTCATATCCTAAGTCTATGGCCTATGTCTTTTAGAGGTTTGAATGTAATGTCTGATTTATTTTAATTGTGCAATCAAACACAAAAAGAAGTAGCCTAAATAAAATGTTTGATAAATTCTTGTTTTCATGCAATAGAAAATGTTAAATTAATTGGATTTTTTTTAAATAACATACATTATTGAACATTATAAAACACAAATTTTCCAAATTTTCAACAACACAAAACTTGTGAAAGGCCAGATGTATAATGATGTCAGAGAAGCACAAATATATAAAAAAGTAAATAGCATTAAGCATTAAATCGAATCATTTTATTCACAGAGATTCACAGAGATGTTAAATTAAACTTGTTATACAAGTGACTTCACTGCACTACAGTGAGATTCATGAGTTAAATTGTTTAACTTTGTTAAAATAAAAAAACACACAAGATGCTAATAATGTTAGGTGCAAAAAGGTGCTGTGGCTCATTTCACAATGTTACACAAATTATTTTAGGTAGGCTTACACCTAAAAAATGGGGGGAGACAAA
The DNA here is from genome assembly GCA_036025885.1 of Hypseleotris bucephala. Lineage (NCBI taxonomy): Eukaryota > Metazoa > Chordata > Actinopteri > Gobiiformes > Eleotridae > Hypseleotris > Hypseleotris bucephala. The sequence goes on from JAVQKG010060136.1 coordinate 14,744, forward strand.
ATGTGTCTATTTGAATAATATCTGAGACTGAAGTGGAAGGAAATAAAACAATGTAATGTCATGTCAGGATATTAACGTTTTAGATAGGCCTATCTAAATAAAAAGGCTATAGGCTACACACAAGATGGTAAAAGTGTAAAAGACTT
>JAVQKG010060226.1:0-36152 GCA_036025885.1 Hypseleotris bucephala
CTAGAATTGATATTGCACCTAGAGAAAGTAACTACTATCAAAAAGTGAAGTTTAAATTCTAAAACGTAAAATGCTCATTTCCCACATGTAATAAAAGGCAAGGCATTACCACATCCCCATTAATATTAAATGCAATGCCCCACTCCTTTTTGCATTCCTCTTATCTTACCAATGCAGGTTTATAAATTAACTCGCATTCCTTCTCTGCCAGCCTGTCTATGTGAATGTTCAGTGTTGCATGTACAAGACATCGCTTTCAATATCTATCCATGTGATTGGCGTTAAAGGCTCGGGCTGAATTCCGAAATGTGCGGTTGGCAAGAAGACGAAGGGGAAAAAAAATGTGATTGAATTTACACCTCCTACAGAGTCAAGTTTGGTCTGCCATAATTCCTAACAGCACAGACACACACGCAAGCGCTAGAGATTCACACGTCCTTCTGGCAGCCCGCGAGAGTGTTTCCATCTCTGCCCTCCTGAGCACGCCACAAACAAACAGTTCATAGCAATGTAAATGGTGTGGAAATCAGCGCGCAGGGACCGGATGACCACGGCTATTCTCTCGCCAAGGAAATGAAAGACATCGCCACTCCACTTCAAGTCCTCCCATTATCTTTTATCATACCTGTGAGAGGCGCCTTTCATGCTTTCGGGTTTATATATTTTTATATCTAGCTAAATATATCAGGCCGGGTTCGGGTCAGGCTAGCGTCGCAAGCTGACTGACAGTCGTCCATGATTGTACAACAGGAAGTTAATAAAATTGAACATATCTATTTTTAAGGAAGAAGGAGCCGGCTCAAACCACCTGCAAAACGGTGGAAATCTGGTGTCATGTTTCACCAGAAAAATCTGTCATTTTTCGTGAGAGGCTGCCATGCTTCCTTGTCTCTGTCGCCTTAGTCAAGACACGCGTGCAGCGAATGGGTGTTCAAATAAAGACATGATCAAAAGGGACCCAGATGGAGGAACACTTTGGCATACATATGAGCTTTGTTTGATAGCTGAATCAGACACAAGATGTTTGAAGATTCTACCTTAAGCCAATGGACCCTTTTATCCTCCTCAACTACTATCTACTATTGCACTCTCCAGGCCCTTTGTAACAGCTATGTAACACAGCTGTGACTCACGCTAATGTAAAGCAAAGTAAAATTATAAGGTACAGCATGTAACTACTTGTGTCTAGTCAAGAGCAGGACCTAGGCATGATATGTTGAAGGGAAAAACACCACACTAGGAATGATTCTAAAGATCAAGCCAGCCTAATGCAAAATGACAACCTCATGCCTGAGAGTGTAGGTTGAGCTATTAATTGTCACATCATTTCTGGCCAAAGATTTAGTCAGTATTTTGACTATTAATTAACCCACTTGTAATGGTCTTACTCTAATTAGGGGAGCAGTCATTTGAAGAATTCTTTTAATTGAACTAGAACACCTGGTTAATGTTTAATGCAGTTAATTGACAGACTATTGCTGTGAATAAGGAAAGCAGCCCACAGCAGCAAACAAATAGACCAACATAAAGTCTAGGGTTTAAGTGGCAAATACATATGTCCTGGGTAACTCTGCAGCTGGCTAACTTGTTTTGTTTTCTTGTCTAAATATGATATCTGTATCGGTTTGCACTGATGCCAAGTTGTGAACAAACTTCTGACTTTGTGTTATTTTGAAAATAAATAACTTATCTACCAGACAAATTAGCCACGTTTACCAACATTTGTTCTTACTAGTTCTGAAAATACCCAGATCAAGTGAACGCATTGAAAGAATTACATCTGTTGCATGTTAACTTGTGCACAGTGAGAAATCTGTGGAAGATTAAAGAATGAGCATACAAGTAAACACACAGACTTAATGGTTTTCCAGTTAATCACAGAAATGAATGTGTCTTGACAGGCCTTGGTTTAAAGAGCTATACATTTCAAAGCAAGAAAAGACCATGTAGAAATACCAGAGTGAAGCCATGACCTTTTAAAATGTAGTGTGCATTCACACATGCCATTTTGGTTGGGGTTAAAATGAACTTGGGTGCGGTTACCCTGTTAGTGTGGTCCACTAGACATGTGTGCCAATACCCCTTGAAAGGGAGGGTCCCATTCTCACTGGTATGGTTCAATTGACATGAACAACAGAAAACATGCAAGGCTAAAATCACATGACTTTGTAACTTCACATAAGGAGAAAGAGGAATGTCATTTGGATGGTGAAACATGGTTCAGATAAATAAAGAAATGCAGGTTAGTCAAGTACCACTGCCATTATAGTTTTGATTTCACCATCTCATACTGGACGTCCTAAAAGGCTCTGCCCAATATGCAATTTAGTTCAGTAATGACAAAAGAAACCTAAAGCAATTGCAAGTGTAAATGACCCCTTTAAAGTGAACTCAAGAAAAAGAGTTAAGTACTATACAAGCTCTTATAACAAGAACAGTCATTCCAAACTGCTGGGCTGAGATCCAAAAGTGGGTCAAAAAGAGGTTGACTAAAGTTTCAATGCCCAGCTTAAATACGGTTTGATTATATGAAATGGTGTAACAGGTTTGAAATCCATGCACTATAAAGGTCATGGTAAAAGTTAGAAAATAACTTTGGCTCTGTAAAAAGTGGGTCACAACAACACTGTCAGGAGAAAAACTAGGTCCCGACAGTCAGGCCGGTGGAGAAGCACTGCGGTACTGCAGAGAAGTAGCAATAGTGACTTGTTGCTTGCCAAATATACTATGCTATTACCATGAACTAGATAGGAAAAAACTTAACCATCTTGACTCAATTTCTAATGTGCTGTGAGAGCTTATAAATCATTTAACAGCAAATTAACAACCTAATGCAACAATTTTATGAGGATGGACATAGGGTGAAGTGCTACAGCTGCCTCTATTCATTGTTCTCTCTAAATACCATCAAGGCTCGTGGTGCATAAATAAAAACAAAGGCTGCTTCCAGGAGTCATCTTCAACATGTCAGGAAGAAAGTGCGTCCACTCACCCTGCTCAAAAGGCTGCCCATTAACTGCTGTTGCTTTCATCTTGAGGGCCTCCCTGGCAGATGTGTCGCACTGTGAGCCTTTATTAGTATCCTGGTCACTATCAGCCTGGTCACTATCACCATGGCCACTGTCTCGCAGGCTGGCTCGTTCTGCATCCTTAAATGTTGAGCTGCAGCAGAATACAACAAGGCAGAGAGTAGAAAGAGGAAAGAAAAAACACAGTCGCATAAGTTTAACTCAGTGTGAGGGCTGCTGTTTGACAGAGAGACAGGCCCAGACAAAGAGAGAAGAAATCCAAATGCAGTGGTCAAGTGGAGCTTACCTTTGAACGAATGGTTGTCTGCTACCAGCGTAATTGGACTCTGAGGAGAAATTTTCAGTCTAGAAACAACAAGAAAAACATATTTTAAAGTGATAATTTTAGAAATATATGAACAGCTTGTGTCTACTTGCAAGTGTTTATTTAAAGGCAGAATGAAAATCTATTATTTTAATGACATAAATCACATATGCGGCCATATGCGGCCTGTTGGCAGGGGAAAGGGCTTGTAGCAGTAGCTACTGTCATCAGCTTCATTTTTCCCCCTATCTTGAGAATAATGTGTTTGTGTTGATCACACCCACGTACCCTAGTGACTGGTGACAGTGCCAGGCCTTGTCATCTGCGTTATCATCTCCAAATGAGACTGTCTGCGAGACTGTCCTAGATATTTACAACATTTAACAACGGATAATTCGGTTATACTAAACGCTACGACAAGCCCATGCTGTCGAATTAGCATGTTCGCTGGCTTCCGCGTACCATCCTGCCATATAGGTAAGGCAAGGCTGGACCCTGGTAATGGCTTGGTAATGCCAACTTTCAGATGTGGCTGCGTGGCTATGGCCCATATTTGTGGAGTGCAAAAAATGCGATTGTAAGGTTATATTGTGTGCAGTCTAGCTTTCTGGTGCACACTGGTTCAGTAATGTGATCGGACAAGCTGCTCAAACACCTGTCCAATTCCACATTTCAGAACGGGTTTTGTTTTGAGTCTATAGCACAGAATCTGGCAGGGTCACAGAGGCCTTGTTCAAGACTCACACTGTTTGCATGTCTAACTGCGAGGACTTTCTGATTATGCGGACCACCTGTACCATTTTGCAAGAGGAGACTTGCAATGAACCAGTGTCTAAAATGATTTGGCTTCACTGATGTGGATGGAGGAGTGTTTAGTGAAATGCTGTTTATGTCATCAACACCTCTCTGACACTAACATATTACACTTCCTATGAGGGAAATATTAAGCAGTGATAAGAAGGAAAAGAAGAAAAGTAATAATGATGATGTCTGCGTGCTATGACAGAGTTTTCCCTTTCAGACGATTACTTTCTCTTTGTCAGATTTGTATAGCAAAGCAACAGGAGTAGATAAGACAGAATAAAAGGGCAGATAAAGAATACAGTGCGGTGGCGCCCTTACCTGTATCACTGACATCCTATTCGCCGGAGTGTCTGAGCTCAGCCCGGCGAAGCTGGAATGGCAGCCGGCCCTGGGGACCGTCAGGCTGTTCGGTGTGGTTTTCAGGTACATGACCTCTGACCTGGGGAGCGTGAGCGGCAGGGGGCTCTGGTAGTCAAAACATATGGGTGAGGTGATGAGTGAGGGGCTGCTCACCACGTTCATACGACTGGCCGCATCTCTCTCCTCCATCTCACTCTGCACCAGCATGATGTCACTCTTGTTGATCCTTTTCTTCTTGCCCTTCCCCACCGGGGCATTGGAGTACTCAGCCATGCGGCAGTTATAATTCCCAGCCTCCTTATCTTGATGCTTGGACTTGACAGCAATGGCAGTCATGACTGCTAAGAGCATGACAGAGATAATACACAGGGTAACGATGAGGGGCAGGGATACATCCCAGTGCTGCTGCTCCCCACTTGTGCTGGAGTCTCCGCCCGCCGCTGCCTCCGTGTTCGCCCTAATGATCAGCTTAGCCACGGCAGATAAGGGGGGCTTGCCATGGTCAGTTACCTTCACCACAAGCTCAACCACGGGGGCAACATCTTCCCAAAGAGCGTGTGCCGTTCTGACCTCTCCTCCGACTGGATCCATCTCAAACAGGTGGTCGTCATTTCCCTCTGTAATCTCATAGGTCAAATGGCCACTTTCCCCATGATCATGGTCGACTGCTTTTACTGTCGCCACAATGTATCCAATGCCTACATTTCTAGGCACTGGAATTTCCGCAGTATCGTTCTGAAGGAGTGGGAGAATAATAACAGGGAGATTGTCATTCACATCGAGTATATTGACCCTGACTGTAGAAGTGCTTTCCATGTGCGGAGAGCCTCCATCTTTTGCTTGAACTTTGAATTCAAAAGACTTTGTTTGTTCATAGTTAAATGACCGTGAGGCATATATGGCTCCATTAGTGGGATTCACAGAGACATAGGTGTACACTGAAACATCTCCTATGTGTGATGGCAAAATGGAATATGACACAGTTCCATTCCGACCTACATCCGGATCGTGGGCGAGCACCGATCCCAGATATTCTCCTGGGATATTGTTCTCCGGCACCTGTAGCACATAGACTGTCTTTGTAAAGCGAGGAGCATTGTCATTCTCATCCAGGATTTTCACAGTAAATGACTTAGTGTAGTTCAAAGAAGGGATTCCATTGTCTCTGGCTACAATAGTCACATTGTATTCATCTTTCATTTCTCTATCCAAAGGCCTGTCTGTTAGCAGAGTGTAAAAATTGTCATTGTTCTCTTGCAGTCTGAACGGGACATTCCCAATCACCCTGCATTGAAGCTGACCGTTGCGCCCTGAGTCTTTATCCGTCACCCGGACCAGTGCGATGACAGATTCGGGAGGTGCTGCCTCGCTTATTGCACCCTGCCGCACCGAGACAAAACTTATTATTGGTGTGTTGTCATTTTTGTCCAGCACTTTGACAGTAATTTTGCAGTGACCCGGTATTGGGTTGGGGCCCAGATCTTTCGCCTGGACGTCAAACTCTATAATTGGATTCTCTTCATAGTCTATCTCTCCCTGGACTTTGATGACGCCAGTATTGGGGTCAATGGAGAACAGATCTTGAATTCTGTCAGATGCATATCCAGTGAAGGAGTACACCACCTGCCCATTGCTGCCCTCATCCTGGTCCGTGGCGTTTAAATCTATCAGCACTTTGCCGGGAGGAGAGTTTTCAGGGATCTCTATAACGTAAGAGGATTTGTCAAAAATAGGGCTATTGTCATTGGAGTCAGTCACTCTGACGTTAATTTGCATGGAGCCTGATCTTGGATACTCCCCTCCGTCTATGGCAGTGAGCAGCAGGGTGTGATGACTCTGATCCTCTCTATCCAGGGGTCTCTGTACCACCAGCTCCGGATAAATAGTCCCATCGCCCCGCACTTTTAAATCCAAAGAGAACGTATTGTAGTCGTCTCTTGTGACCTGATATGTCTTTATTCCATTTTCCCCTGAATCCAAGTCATGTGCGATGGTGAGTGGGAAACGCGTCCCCGCTGCTGCGTTCTCAGAAATGTCAATATTAACGTGATCCGAGGGGAAAGTGGGCGAGTTGTCATTAATGTCTTGGATATCAATCTTGATCATGCAGATCTCCTTGTCATTGGCAAATACTTCCATGGAGAGCTGGCACTTTGGGTTGCGCCTGCACAACGTCTCCCTGTCAATCCTTTGTTTGGTAAAGATAAGTCCACTCTCTGGGTCAACATCAATCAGATGTGGCGCGGAATTCTCCAGCACACGGAATTTTTTACCCCTCTCCACAGTCCCATATCCCGCATCTTTTGCTATGTTTCCTATAACTGTGCCCGGACCTTGCTCCTCGGGGACGGAGTAATTAAGATTTTTCAATGTCAGGGCTTGTACCCACAACAGAAGGAAAACAGTAACAGAGAGACGCATCCCTTCTGTTGGCCGCAGACAGAGAGGAAAGAAGAAAAAAATCCTCGTTGACTTTCAACCTGTTGAAACCCTACGCAGACATGTGCTCTGCAGCAGATCGCTCTCTAATTACGCATCAAATCGATGAGTGCTATCTTTTCCTTTTCTAATCATTTCTGTAAACAAAGCTGACCGCGCGACGACACCTTGTGCATAAATTAAACATCAAATCCAACATAGTGCAAAGAAGCAGCTTTGTGTTTTTATTTTTCCTGAAGGACGCTAATGAATAATCGATGACTATAAAGTATTAATATTCCCCTCTGTGTCCAAGGTTAAAGCGTTTGGATCTCTCCCGGTTGAAGGTTAGAGCGGGGCTTACAAAAGCGCATTGCCCTCATGCGACATCTACACCTAGGCTATAGCCTACACAGGCAGCATGCACCATTCCCCGATGTTACGATTCACAATGCATTTACTTTTACCCCTGTGCGGCACACTGTTGCATCCTTAGCGCTCTGCCCCTGCTGTCTCTTCCCCATCCTCTCACAAAAGTGGGCTAAAGAATCACAAAAAGAAGCGGTCTCCCCCTATACGAGCTTTGTGTCGCCGTCATTCAAAAGCGTCTATCTCACGGCTGCGACTTTTGCCCGATGATTGTCCTATAATCAGTCCAGTAATCCTATAATCCAGTCCAATTGGACCCAGTGCTGTTCCATCCTTCATTCGGACACTTTCCTCGCGCTTCTTGTAGAGAAAAAATACCAACAAAAAGAAAAAAGCCCGCTGTAAGATTTCAGATAATCAAAATTAATGGCTTTTCTCCTGGCTGCCTGCGCGCAGTCACTTCCCAGCGTCAACTGTTGAAACCTCGCTCGCTTTTTTAGTGCAGTGACTGGAATCCTCTCGACGCCTTCCTCACAAACCTCGCGTTGCCATTCCTCGCCGCATTCAACATAGTTTCTCCCAAAGCAAATGAGTGAACGGTGACAGATCTTGCCTTCAGGGCTGGTTTTGTGCGCGTGGATGTGTGTTTCCATCCAATAGGTCTGGCTAAGATCGCATGAAGAAGGGTTGTTCTAGTGCTACGTGATTCATTTACTGATGTGCGCGCAGCATCAGAGGCAGGGGGAAACGTGCTGCTCCTATGCTACCGCTACTGTTGCTTCTAATACATGTGAATGGGGAGCTAGGATTATGACTGGATCGATTAAATGTGCTTGTCTGCTTGTACAGAAGCACTTGAAGAGTGGTCATTTTCTGCTGGTAAATTAAAGCTGGCATTTTGAAAAGGGAGCAATAGTGTTGTTTCCTCACTTCTCCTGTATCAGTGAAGTGCTGAATATATTCGTAACTAAAGATCCCTATCAACATTTGAAAACAATAGCAGCTGTCTCCTGTGCCGCACGTCTTATCATTAGCTTTTGTTGAAGATAAACTGGAAGACAGACTGCTTTGTATTTTCAGGATAATTCTAAAGGACACATGACAGTTGCTTTATTTGCTTATAAAAGTGGAGAAATGTGTAAGCAAGGTTTTATTCAAGAGCTCAAATATCACAGGTGTTGGTATAACCTACCTTCTGCCTGCATCAATCTCATATCTCTCGCCTATATTGGGGAGAAAATGGAGTGACATTTAGTTCACTCCACAATATGACATTAGCATTTTGATTCTGTCTTGTCCAGTCGATGACGCACAAGCCTATATGATTGTGACAGAAAACCAATGTCAACAGATAGGGCAGTTATAGAATGGACAATTTCATCTTCACTATAAATATCTATATTTATTTATGATTTACTGCCATATACCACACAATAGAGTATTAGTGTGTAAACTATATAAATGCGGAGAAGACTCAAATGCCATATAAAAAAGCATTATAGTGGACAGCCTACCACCAATGCACTGACCAGGTCGCAATGGAAAAAATGTGATGCCTAAACCTTTAACAACCACTTGTAGCTTTCCACACAACTGTACAATAATATGTTAAAAAAGCATTGTGATGTTGCAATGAGAAAAATTTGATGCTTAAAACTTTATCAACCACTTGTAGCTTCTGCAAGTTTTTTCCACGCAATTGGATGGATACAGACTACCAAAATAAAAACATGATTATAAAGTATAGTTGCTAACAGACAAACAAACTAACCAACAAGAACCAGCAAGACAACAACAGCCTCCTTTGCAAAGAAATCAAACATTACTGCCAATACAAACATAAATAATTATACACACTAAAAAGGGTCCAGAATGCGTTCAGTGTGTTGCAAACAGGTGCAGGATCTAGCCTGTTATCACAATGAGTTTTTCATGTGAAGTGTGAAGACCTTGAGCAGCACATTTACGTTCTAACAGTCATTTTGTTTTGACATGTTTTCTCGCCTCCTAGGAGTAACAAGGCTAACCAACTCTACAGCTGCTTTTATTCATAATCCTGTGAAATCAACACACTGTCTGTTACAAAACAAAAAGAGCTCTGTATAGGTCTGAAGTTGAGTGAACCAGCTTGACGCTCTTACAGACAAAACACCACAAGGGTGAGTGCAAGGTCAAAAAGCGGTGTGACTCCACTCTGGCTGGGCTCCATATAATCCCACGGTGCTACTGGTACTGGACCATCTTATTACATGAACGGACTTGCACTAATGTACACTAATGAAAGGTCATGCTGAAATACTACTTCTGATATTTAATTATAAGGGAAATTGATTGATTCCAGTGCAGCCCCCCACCCCCTTTTTATTTTGTGAAAACAATTTCATAATTTCTTTCAAGCTCATGAATATGTCAATCAATTTTGTGGTCATTTACAGGCCCTCAGCCTTATCTGCAGCATTTTGATTTGGCATTTGATTTTACATTTCCCTTTTATTGACACAACTATCTCCTTTATGAGCCATACATTAAGCAATTAGCAATACCTATCATAAGTGATACATAAGTTTGTTGACCAGTATTTTATACATTGAATTAATATTTATTAACTTTCTGGTTTGGAGCAGCTGTAAAATGGTTCCCCTTACATTATAAAATCTTATGGTTATTTGTTAAACCAACCCAGCAATATCACCGCCATCCACCACTGAATAATTACTGGATCTATACAAGCAGGTGTAGAAACATATTAACATGAATGAAAATAACACAGCATAAAATTAAAATGTGATCAAATGTAATATACATTTGAAATATTTATAAATACCAAAGACATACCTTTAGGATCCCTCACATTTATGTTTGAAAAAGTACAATCTAATTAAACACAGTCACCTAAAACCAAAAGATTCTTAATATTTACGAATTTCACCAAAAGCTTTTTAATATGGCTACTTTTGCCTCTCCATCTGTTGATAGTTTCAGAGTAAATTTATTAATATCCAAAGAACACATAGCTCTTTTAATTCCTTGTTAGCCTGGATCTAAATCAACCTTTAGCCGTCCCGGGGTTCAATTCCCATTGTCTGTGAACACAACTGTTTTTCCTTCTCTGGGGAACATCAACTTTGCCTGGCTGAGGGTGCAGCCTGCATAAATTGGCCATTTCTGCAGGTAAGAGATAAGGACAACAAAGGCAAACTAATTATCATTCAGTCTATGTTAAAACCTCGGGAAAGAGCTGCTACTCACAATTGTGTCGGCCATTGTCACAGTCATACCATTTAATATGATCTAAACTGTGAGAGGACCCCAGCTCCATATCCATAATAATAAATAGGCCTTCTGTGGTTTATTTTTCTGAAAACTGACAACTTTGCTACTTCTGTAATTAGACCACAACACCTGGCTCCTGAACCCACTTGTATACAGCATTGGCAGGAAAAACACGCTAATGAATAAATAAGTGTAAAACATCACACAAATACATAGTTTTATTTAATGACAAATAAACATTACTTGAAAAATAAATCATGAATCATGCATTTGCAATGCACTGCATTGTTTTGCCCAGTTCAGTTGTTTATGTAAAACCCTTTGTAGAACCCTTCAAAAAATTATTGTATCCAGACTAAATAAAACTTTTTCTAACAAAAAATGAGCTTTTCATAATGCATACAATTTTGTATTTATTTTGTTAGTTAGTGAGACGTGACACATGTTTTATCAATGTCACACACTACAAAATTTTAGCCAAGGCTAATTCTCAGTGCCCATCTTTATAGGCTTTTACACAAAACAGAAGACAACAGTGATAATACACAATGCTTAGTTTATGACGGTGCAATAGACACCTAGACAATGACACCCTAACCTGGCTCGTGAACTCAACTTTCCTTAATGGCTTTGTAGGGGTGAAAAGCAACAAAATTCTCTATATAAAAAGGGAATGCACTGTTTTTGTCATGACAAATTGATTTTTACTTGAAAGCACATAATTCTACCGGCATTTAGAAATCATACCTGTTGTAATTCCCCTGAGGTTGACGTGACAAACAGTAGCAGCGCCAGTTTTTTAAGCCACATATCTTTCCGCATCTCTTTCATGTGAGTCACTTAGTACGCCGAAACCAGCGCGATTACAAGTGAGATTAAGTTGTTTATTATTCTGGTTTAGCGCCTATTGCTACCTGCGCGGCAGAGTGAGCAGAGCACTGGAATACTGATGCTGATGGATGGAAAGGCATGATCAACACCACTGGCTGAGTCACTGCTTTCTACCGAGGGCCTGGAGTGCTGCTAAATGCACACATAAAAGACTCTAGGCACATACATATTTCTTTAAAAAGCAAGGTTAGTGGAAGTTTTTCAATGAACCTCAATGCTGGAGTGGACTTAGAAAAATACAGCATCTTCAACATCTTCCCCATCCTGTTCACATGCTCTCCAAAATGTTCGGATTGAGTCGATAAAAAGACTTGAAGGGGGTTGTGTTGGTTGGTCTAAATAATAATCAATAGAATATGAGGCAGTTTTGACCCCACTTTGCAGGCCTTTCTTCTGGCAAACCAGTTTCTTTCTTTGAAGCCCATCTAAGTAGTTGTAACTAAATATAAAAATGAAAGACCGTTTTCCTAAACTTGCAGGATGTCCACAGTATGCCTGCAAATACATACTCAACTTTCCCAACATGTATTTAATAGATTTTGGGTGAAAATTTGTATTGATTTTTTTTTAGATGTGTTTTTACAAAATGGTAATGTGCAGTGCCTGGTCAGTCATGCTGTGAGTGAATAGACTTTTCCTTTATACTCATGTCTTACAATTACAAAAACAACCCTGAAATTATCCTGAATAGACAGAAGTTTTGGCATCTTGGTGAACTCTTTAAGTGGATTCTGCATGGCCTCCCTGTGTTACTGTGGGTTTTTATTCTGGGTTCATCCTTTCTTTATCCAAAGATGTGAGGCTATTTTTTCAATGCTAATTGCCTATAGTGAACAAATGTGAGAATGAATGTCTGTCTATGTACATATATTTGCGTCAGCCCTGCCACTAACTTGTCCTGGGTGTACCCCACCAAAGACCCATAGTTGCTTGGGTAGCATGTAAACATAGGTTGTGATTGGTTGAGAGGATTGTCCAGAGGTTTCCTAATACAAAAAATAGTACAAAAAAAGTTATGTTTCTGAGTGGCATGGCCACCCTCACAAACTCTGATAGGATGTAGGGGCCAGGGGAGGGACTTACATAAAACTCAACTTCTATTGATCAAGCACTTTAAACAATACAATTTTAACAATTTTGTATCTTTGGAAAATGCCAGACTCCAGCTTTAAACTTCTTTTCAGTGAGTCACTAAATAGGTCTTTTTAATCTTGTATTGTAGTTTAGCCTCCGGTGTAGTGAAAAATGCTGCAACAGGCTACAGTTTTCCCTTTATGTAACTAAAAGAAATGCACCTTAGTAAAGAAGAGAAAAACTGTGAAAAGCATAATATGTGACCTTTAAATGCTAAGAGAACCACCACTGAGAAATAACAGTCCCAACAGTATGTCAACACAAACACTAGGCTCAGAAAGTGCTGTCCCGGGCAGGCTCTTGAGCTACTACACTTATCCTCAAACCAAAAGAAAACTGAAATAGCTATAAAAATGTCTTCCACATAATTTTTCATATCTTTCACAAATGCTTTTTCCAACTCGCCTGTCACTTCCACAGGTGGGCAGAGACTAGGAACCAAGCATGTTCAAAAAACCATCACAACCTGTTGCAATCCCAGAACAGATGTATTTCGAAATGGTGATGCTCCATGTAATCTTGCCTCACGCCTGATATCAACAGACGAAACTGTGCGACTACCTCATGCCATGTGTTCAATATTTGGAATCCAGCTTTTTGGAAACTGTCCTTCAAAAAAATGAACTGCCAAAGCTTGCGCGCCCAATAATTTGCTGACAGAAAAATGCTGATTATTATGTCAAATGTGTTCTCCATTTGCATAAACATAGCATTTTTCCATGATGACTGGGTCTTAGCTGCTGTTATAGTCTGAAGCCTTAGATATGGCACAGGCTGTACCAAGCAAAACCACTGAGGCGGGAAAAGAATCTCAAATTGTTCTTTTTTTCTTTTCTTTTTTTAGGAGCTTTATATTCCCATTTGCAGGGTGGCACTCCCAAGTAAAAAATATCCTTCAGGAATATCTTATTGCAGATATATTTGAAAGCTCATTTAAAACCTGTAACATTTCTTGGCACGGGTTTCTGAGAGATGTTCAGTGCAGATCCATATAACATGGCCTTTGGTATTTCCTAACACTCAGGATACTCTCTGGTCTGTTGACGTTTGACACTAATATTGGCCTTCTTGTATCGACTCCCCGGACAAAGCAGCTGGCTGGCCTAGACTGCAGAAAGCAAAACGGCAACAGAGAAGGGGAAAGTGGTGCACATTTCACAAGCCTTGTTATCATGATACATGTGGAATAAATTATATTTTGTTGGCGGCCAGATGTGGATTTGCATGTAAATGTGTATCCTCAAGGGCCAACATGCCAATTCGCCGACATTTCTATTCTGACTTGGAAACTCAGGAGTCAGGCTTTGCTCCGCACGGCGTATGGGTTAAAAACACTTGATGTTTTTGCATTCAATTTTTCTGGGGAAATCTCCAGGGTTTGGCACACATTAATACAACCAAAAAAATATATTCTCTCCAACTCAAAAAAATCTGACTTGAAAGCATCGAGGGAGATTGGAAAGAGAGAGTGGCAGTCGGTGTGGTGCTTTTAATGAATTCAAAATTGTAATAGGGGTGGGGAAGAAGCTAATAGTGAAACAGTCTGGAGTGAACAAGCTTTTTAAAAAGGTTTATGCAAATTGGTGCCTAAAAAGTCTCAAATTAGATGCTCATCAATCAGCGTGGAAACAAGCTCGGAAACTCTCCGCTCTGATCTGAACACATTAGGACTGTAAAGGGAACAGGTACTTCCTCTTTTCCAGAACACAAATTCACATTCTATGCACATCAAACATCGCAGACTGAAATCATGAATATAATTATGAGCAACAAGACAACAAACACCATACAGCGCCATGGGATGTGTTATGCGACATCTCTGACTGACAATAATGGAAGAAGGAAGCCACAGTTGAGAGATAGTATTTACAGAAGGGGATTGCAGGTGGTCACATTTATATGACCCTTAGTCCAATTATAAATGGAGTTTTGAACTGCATGTAAATTCTTTACTCTGACCTACCCCTGCATGTACAGTGTCTGTCTTATGGGGAAAGGTTTAAAAGTAAACAAAACATGTAGTCTTGTGTTTAGAGCAATACAGACAAATTCTTGGTCTTGGTGTTTGTGGTTTAAAACTGTAGTTATAAGGTTTCCTAAAACGAAAAATAAATATTAGGTTAAAAAAAATCATTATCTGATTCACTTCTACGTATATGTATGTATAGTCTAGGTAATCTGTAATAATTATTATTTTTCATTAGTTCCCTCCTGGTCTTATTCAACATCAAATCATAATTGGTATAGGGTACCACTTTGACCAATAGTAGTTGAGGTTTTGAGTGATGTGGCTGCCCACATAAACACTAAGTTGATGTTGCCTTAGAATCCAGGGGAGGACTAAAGCAAAACTTGACTGCCAATGGTCTAGCATTTTATATGTTTTACCAATTTCTCATTTTAGGAAACCTGCAAACTACAGCTTTAAAAAATACCTGACAAGTAAACATAAAGCTCCATTATAATTCATCTGGATGCACCATTGTGGAGCAGCAGGCAGTTGTCTTCTGTAAACTTTATCAAAGTGAGAAGTCCTGCTGTGAAAAGAGTAAATGCATTGTGCATATCTCCTAAAAACAAAATCATCTTCTAACCCATGTTTGCTCTATGCTCAGAATTGCATTGTATTGAATAACTGCTTTCATATATTAACCAGTTAGCTGCACATCTAAGCTGGAGTTAGTGGTGACATCAAAAAGTACATTTTTCAGTGTAGCAACTCACAATTTATTTCATAGTACTAAAATAATCTACTGTTGCACCTGTACACCTGACAATAAATTAAAAGTGAACCCACATGTGAGAGCTATCCAAGGGTTTTTATTTGGTGATTGTTTACATGACCCAAACTTCTAAAGGTCTATCATCCCCATTGTAAGTTACTCCACACTTTGTCATAGTGTTTTACAGTTTGGCTCATTACAACCTTGGTGATTAAATGGATCTTTAAATCGACCGTGTTATAACAGCACTAAATCAGCATCCATTACTGTAAACTATTAGCCCCGGAGAATATTGCAACAGCAGAATGCATTGCAAAATATTTCAGCCAATGTAAACTCTTTAGCATTAAATGGACTGGGGGGCATTAGTAATGTAATTATAAGAGGCCCATGCTGGACTACAATATTGCAACAGTAGGTAGAATGCCCCTGTTGGTAATGCATTGATTATTCATCTCCGTAATGACCCGGTGTCCGCTCTCGTTAGGCTGCCTGGCTTTTGCCGCGGCCGCAGAGATACACAAGCTATATTTGCTGCTGGAACTTCTCAGCGAAACTTGATCACAGCTTCAGAAAGGGCAGATTTGTCTTTGATTAGTCGCTAAATAGTCTGAAATGAGAGCCAGAATGCGTTTCGGCAGGATAATATTTTAGAAATAAATAAACATCTTTCAAGGCGCTTGAAAAATGTAGTTAATCAAGATTTCTGATTAGTTGTTTGTGTAGATACTCAGCTGTTTTCTGACTTGAGTTGGAAGCCATTTGCAATTCATAGTTAGAGAAAAGAGCTTTGTGCCACCAAGGGATAAAATCAGAGACGGAAAAAAATAGCGATCCGACAGACTGTAACATTATTCATATAAAGTGGCAATGGGGAAAAAAAGGGAAGCGGAGGTCGGGGTTTATGGAGTCTGGATATTTGGGAAAAGGTCTAAGATAGGGAAGGATGGAGCATGATGGCCAAAAAGTTAAATGTTGTCAGTGATTGGAAAACTTTGCAAAGACATATGGAGTAAGATTTTTTTAGGTCTATGGCCCCAACACTAGCGCTGTCATTGTATAGGCCTGGGCTGTAATCATACTGATGCATTCTAAAGAGCCTTTGAAAATACTCAGGAGCTAAAAGCCAGTGAGGTCTCAATCACAGCGGTCAATTGCAGCATAAGAGAGGGGCCGTAAATTATTAGAGCAATAGTGTTGGCAGAATTGTATGTGTAAAATGCATTCAGACATGTTTGTAACTGTAAAGCTGTGGTATAATTTTATTTTGAGATGTTTTTATGGCTGCTTTATAGGTTTCCACATATAGCTTTTGGTATCAGCCCTGTATTAGAGAAGCATATAGCCACAAATATGAAACTATATAGAACAACCTTGGTAACTCTTTGGTTGTGAATACTGAATAGTGACGCCAAACACTGCTCCCATAAACACTAGACTACAAAGCAATGATTCTCAAGTTGTGATGCAGGTATGGTTAAATATAGTTTGAACATTCATTTGGAGTCCAGATATTTGTTTACTTACCTTACAATTTGATCTTAAATACTTTTGCTAAAGATTGGAGAAAGATTTGAAAAATAACTTTGTTCAGTAAATTTGGTAATCAGTACAAAATAAAGTAATCAAGGATAAATTAGGTCCCGTATACAATCAAACCAATTTCAAGCCACCCCAATAGTGAATAATCGAGCACACAAAATGTCATATTGTTTGACAAATGAAGCTTATTTGTGATAAACACGCTTTTAAAATACAGAAGAACAGTGTTTTGTCAATAATAAGACTTTCATTTTTGGCCAGAGCTGTGAACTGTTTTCTTTGTTTCTTTTTTGAATATTTTCTTACCCTGATGGAGGATTGAAGGACAAGGCTATGTCTTGTAATTGAGCTTGTGTTGTCTGTGAAGCCCTTTGAGGGAACTGTGGAGACATTGTCTTCTTCTTCTGCAAGTTGAGTTTGTTTATCGTTTTTGTAAAAACTTTGTTGGAAACAAATCATGACACTGTAAATACAAACCCTTTGTTGAATTAAAATACCACTATAGATCCACCTCTTCAAGACTGAACTTCTGTTTAGATTCTGTTCTATCTGAATTATAGCCGTCTACCTTTGTCTCTTACATGCCTTATACATATTAAGTGTTGTATGCACACAATATATTGACATCCTTCAGATGCTATTCTTTTTTCATACGTTATGTAAATATCTATATAATATCAATGTTTTAATTTATGTATATATGCATAATATACTGTATTTATTACTTGTATAACTTCCCTTCTTATTGTCCACCTGGAATTTATTCCCTCAAATATGAGCCCTAGGTGGGGCTTTCCATGGACAATGGCTAGTCACAGAGCTGACACAGACAGACATACAACACTAGGCAATTTATGGAAGATGTATCAATTGTCCCGATAGATGCATGCCTTTAACTAAGGGAAGAAGCAGACCTCCCAGAAAGAACCTACAGTAACACAAACAGAACATGCATACTCCTTTCGTCAGTGTTGTAGTTGGCTGGCCCAATCATTGAATCCATGACCCACACTGTATTATTATTTATTTGTCCATAGGGTCAAGACTTATACTTATAATACCACAAATCACAAGCTAAACATTTAGGAGACATAGAACTATTACAGCCTGTTTACAGAATCCCACTCTAGTCATGATCCCCAGCTCCGCCCAATGATCAGACCCCAAACATTTATTTTCTGGCGTGTTGGATACCTTCACAGCAAAACAAAGCCTTAAACCCTTAAAGGCTTCTGCTTGTACATCCCAGATATCCCTCTCCATATCCCAGAGTGGATTATTACTCCACAGACAAACAGCAAACTGAAAGCAACACAATAAAACACTGTGTAGACTAAAGTGAGCGGTCATGTTGTCCAAAAGGGTATAAGAACACAGCAATATTTGAGAGAAGTTTGAGGGGAGCAGCAGTCGGATCCCTGGAAGCAATATGGATTTACTGCCAATGCTTAAAAGCAGCTACAGGTTCCCGGTCTGTGTGTGGTTAGACTTCTTCTTGACCACTCTGTACGTTTACATGGAGGTTCAGAATTGTGCACTGTAAAAATGTAACCTCACTTCAAATAAAAAGGAACCCACCAATTGCCAAACAAGTTATTAATTTTGTGTTTTAGACTAACTGGGATTTTTATTTTTATTTTTACTTCAGCATTTTTGTCTCATAAAAATATTCAGAAGGATCTTTAGAAAATGCTTTAGAAATGCTTTTTAAAATATTTTTAATAGTTTACTGTCCACTAGAATACTACACACTACCAAAAAATAAACCTGGGACTCTGTGGGTGGTAACTTGTGTTCATAGCGCAAATATTTACTATCTAAAAACGTAACTGAAACTTGTAAACAGAAAAAGCTTTTAAAATATTTTGCTTAGTTTTCATACTAACACATATTTTTAGCTAAAAATATTTGCGCTATGAACGTGACTTACCCCGTAGATTATTTATTTTTACGTTTTAACATTTCTTTACTTTAGGAAACCTCGGGACCACAGTTTTACTACCCCAATCAGTGATGTTTATTACCATTTATTGCATCACTACCTGACTAACCCGAATATAGCAACAGTTTGGTTTTCTCTTGTATGTAAATCGAATGTGAGACCTTAATGGTGGAACAAGCTTAGACCTGAAATGCTCTCCATGTAAACATGTAGTGAAATTTCAAGGACAAACGTATTAAGCCACTTCATTTTTGGGCCCTCTAAATTTTGTCTGAGCTGAAAGTGGTGCACAGCCTCGTGCAGGTTGTGCCACACTCCTGCTCACACTCTTAGCTCCAGTGTCCCACATACAGCGCACGAGAATTGCTGGTTACATTGCTCTTAGGACTGGCAGAGGAGCAGCAGGTTAGGGGGGGGGAAACACCTCCCAGGAGAAATGATTCAAGGTATTGGAGAGCTAGAGAGGCGAATAAAGCGAATGCAGTTTCAAAGGGGGGAAATAATGGAGGTCATGGCGTTTGATGTTCCTATGGCAGTCCTATGAAAATAACTGGGTTGACGATGGAATCAATCGCACCTTTCGCTAGAGCTGCATATTAATCGAGATGTGTTGCTTGTTTTTTGCATTTTTAATAACACATCAACGCTGCACAGTCTGTGTGGTTATCTGCCAGATGCTATCAACGGGCTGCAGCAATAATATTTAACACAAAAAAAACACAAAAAATGATGGATATATTTTCTCGTTCTTCTCTTCATCCCTGGTGTCTTTGTTTGTGATGAGTGAACGCAAGGTCAAAATGGAGTTTATCCTCTGATATCACCTGCCAGTCCAGACAAGAGGAGTGCTCAGTCAAGGTGACATTACTTTGGTGTCGGCTGCTCGGCGTGCCACTACATCTTTCATTTCCTGTGAGCTAAAATTTACAACTTATCCTCTGACAGGACGAGTAAACATCTCTAATATGACCCAGTCTGTGATCTCGCTGCATAAACAAAAAGAAAAGAGCGCCGCCTCAGCCTCCCTGATCCTTGACAATCCCTCTGAAAACCACAAACAAAACACTTTTTTGTTTCTATATATTTTAAACATTAGATGCAGTCTTTGAAGGTTTCTTAGCCACAGCAAACAAGCGACTGAATATATATTGCTGAATGCTGACAGGAAGTGCTTTTGTGAATAATGTGTGGGATTGTTGGAAGGTAAGAGGCACAGGGCTAAGCGTGCTCAGATAATTAGATGGAAAAGGGGATAATAGATAGTTACAATAGCACTGTGATTTAGGGGAGCCCATGACATTTCCTTATTCTTTCTGCAGAGCCACTTTATCTTGGGCTGGGGAAACTTATTTAGTATGCAACGGATCAATCACCAGCCTCAAAAAGTCATTTAAATTAACTTCTTGGGCAGATATCTATCCGGCGAAGTGGCCAACAGAGGCTGGGGACTATCAGAAAATTAAAAAGGACATAGCATTTTTCCTGAATGAAATTGAAATGGAACAAAATGAGCAAAGCATCGTCTATGCAAACATCCCGAGATGTCCCCTAACAGATTGTTTTCCTTTGTTTCACTAATTCAAATAGACTCTTCTCACATCCAGACTTCATTGTGACTCCAGTGATGCGTTCACTGACCCGCAGTCTGCTGATTGTGTCCTGGCATGGCACTGATGTTGTCCAAGCCATGACAGCTGAATTCATTTTTCAACAGAACACGGTCCAACTTATTAATAGTTAAGAAGAGCTGAGGGGAAGGCCCTGCTTGGAGTCTGTCGCTCCTTTTTAAATTAGGAGCAGTCCAAAGTGAATGTTTGATTCCCACTAAATAAAAATAAGCCAATGGCCATGCAGTGCATGTCTAATTGCAGATGAAGCATCAAATTAAAATGCCAGGAACTGCTTGAAGAGGCAGTAGCTGCAGACTCCTTGCCGTTTGAAATTTATGTCAGATATTATGCCATTTCAAGGAAGGTGTAATTTGTGCAGCAGTATTACCACAGCAACACCATGTTATTAGTTTCGACAATTCTCAGTCATGTTAATGACGGGAAGGAAGGAAGACAGCGTGCCACCTAGTGGGATGTGAATAACCCATATATTTCACCACCAATTAGTATTAGGCTGTACTGTAAAATGACAGGAAGCTAATTCACAAATAGTGTATAGAAACATGAAAGAGGGGGGAAGCCATCCACTGAAGAAAAATAAACCGTCAGTCTTATACAGATATGAGAACATCAACTCTATTCCAATTACTTCAAGGTTAACTGTGAAGTGCTAATAACTTCAGGGAACCGCAGAAACAAAACATTGTTAGCTAATTACATAAGCAAGTCATTTAGACTGATTGATGCAACATATTATTCCGAGCAGCCTTTCACAGTGGCTGTGTCGCCCTGCCCGCCACTGCCTCACTCTCTAATTTTCTCTTCCATATAGAGGCACAGCATAAAGGCAGCCTTCTCTTTGGCAGCTGTCTGTATGACGGCTCTCGTTGACACAATAAAACAGGCTGGAGCTCAGCAGTAAACCACAATCAACTGGTGAACAACTGGTGCAGATTTATCATCATCAGCTCGGGACGGCCCGTATGTGTGCCAGCAGATAGAGTGGTGCACTGCTGCCATTACTGGTTAAGACAGAGGTCAAGCAGCGTGTTAGTGAGCCCTCAGTCACTGTGGGCCGTAACCTAAATGAACACTTATGGTCAGCCTGATGAGATGATGCATTTACTGTAGATTGGCTTATTTAGAGGTCCTATAACTAAGACTCCTAATAGTAGATTTATTATTATTTGTTTAGCCTCTGGTGGGTATTCAAAACACTGTGTTCAGTCATGCGAGCAGTGTATATTTTCCTTTTTCAAAGACGCATAATAGAGCGCATCCCCAACACAACTGGGATTTGAGCTTTTGTTGTACTTTATAGTAAATATACTCAGGAGGAAGTTGGATTAGTTTCCCCTAGTGTTTCAGTGGATTTATGATTATGGATAACAATAAAGGTAAATGTAGACTGTATATTTCACATGCAGCTGGTGTGTGCATGGTTTAACATAAAGATAAAAGTCTATTGTACAATGCTCTTGGTAGATGGCTGTGTCTGATGTGGAAAACAGCTCTCTATGGCCTGATTTGCAGAGGCCTGTTAAATTACTCACATGCTTTGTTTACTCAGCAGACAATCACATCCTACTGGTACTCTTTTATGTGGCTGCAAACAATGGACGCGTTCAATAAGCCAACCGTTTTATGAAAATTCATATTATGTGAAAATGTCACATGCACTACAAATCTAATAGGTGCTGTGTTTTATCCACTCACTTCAAGCTGCTGTCGCATTTTTTATGAATTTTCTAAGAAAGTGCTTGGTTATTGAAAATTGTTGTTACATTTATTAGCTATGCAGGTTTTGCTGTTGTTGGTTCAAATGTATGGACATATTTTACATATAAACTTGGTTTAGTTTAAAAATGGCAAAGAACCAGAGGGTTTATGGTATGCATTTGAAGGCTCTGATTGGCTTGTATATATCCATTATTTATCCAGTGTTATATACTATCAGGACTTATGTGAATGGGGCTGATGTTTGATTATAAAATATAACTTATTATCTTATTGAAAGCTATTAAATGGCAACTTCAGACTTCTGCTTATGTTTCTATTTCTATTTCCTGGTTTGTGAATGCATCCAAAGCAGTGTGCGCTTTATGTGTGAGACAGTGGATGGGTTGAGGGGAGAAGGAGGGTGGTGTGTCATTCAAACTTTTCTTTAAATACTTTCCATGGACAAACACTAGTCTATACAGTCCTTAAACCTAAGAATCTCATCCCACCACAACATCTTTCTCGTCAGATGCTAAAACACTTCTCAACCATTCTCCGAGTGGATAGGACACATGGAATAAAATAAATGCATTGTGTGGTTCTCTACACTTGTCTGGCGCCCGTGCTGACGGCAGGCTGCACTGACGTATTGAAAAATCTTCACAGCCCATTATGAGGCGTGGAGGACAATGGGCTGAACTTAAAAGCAGGATGTCTGAAATAGCAACCTGGATGTGTAATACAAGTGCTGACACATTACAGCTTCATTACATGATGTAACCGCTGATCACAGCCTGTACAGTGACACCAAAAATCCATTAAAAGCTGACATTTTGTAATAGCGTATCAAAGGGACTGGTGAAATCACACTACAATTACACTTCTTTCCTTCTCGTTTCTGATCAACCTATCACAGTGGCCTTGAATTAAACATGATCTTAAGTTTGTAAAAATCCCATTGACTCTGGTTGTTGCAAGGCTCTTGTTTAAAGCCATGTGCTGCATATGAATGTGGGTTTTCACAGTTCTGTAGCATGATGTTTCCCCCTAGTGGTATGAGATCTGAAATAGAACAGGGGGGGTGTGGGTAAACAGTGCCTCGGCGTCGCCACGGGCTACACACACCGGCGACTGATAAAGCAGGAAGTGAAATAGTGAAATGCGCTTTTAAGACACTAAAGGTCTGTCCAGGTCTATGGTAGCTTTATGAATCATAGAGCCGGGCCTCCTTTGTCTGCCAAGAAGCAAAACATAAAAAGCCTAGAGTGATTTAAAGGGGTAGAAGGACTGTAAATCTTACCACAGCTGTACAGAGATCCAAAAAGAAGGGCACCACACCTCAAAATTTTATATGAAGCTGTCATGTTTAAAGATAATTGAAATGATGCCTAGATTTTATACGGAATATTTCAATGTTAAGAGTGGTTGCAAACTATATACAAATCACACTTATGAGTAGTTGACGTAACACTTTACTGTGATATTTTAGCACTTACTCATGTTTGAAAACAAAAGCATCGTGTTATTATCACATCTGACCAAAGGTGTCTCTTCAGCTTATTTTCGGTTATAAAAAAAGTTGTAGTTTTTCCACTTTATTACAGCTAATAATTTCAGCTAGTAATTTTAGAAAGTAAAACGTTCATGGTGTATTTTTGTTCTAAGCAGTTCTGAAGTAATTAAAAGCATTGAAGCTCTAACAATGCAGTTTGTTTTAAGTTTGCAATATCTTGATGAATTTTGAATTTGATGGCAGCAACACATCTCAAGTTTAGATAAGGGCAGCAAAAGGTATGACAGGCTAATAACACTGAAAGAACATATTGCATGAACTAACTGGTACGCTGTCAGAGGCGCTGCTAGAGTTTGTTAGGGCCCTAGGTAAATATTTACAAGGGGCCCCTAAACTTATATTAATCATCCTTACATACAGTAATAAAGAATCTTACACTACTCAACACAAGACACAATTATTGAATCAATATACTCAACTGATTTATTATTTAAACATCTTTAGTTTTCCTAGCTTGACTGGTTATGTACTTTTGGTCATTCTTTGCTGTTGTTATTTACATTTTTTCCCCACTAGGTTCTTCTTTAAATGCTTTTAAAGGCTACTACTTAACCGCTACCTTTGAATTGAATTATGTAATGAGAATATACAGAAAATATCTCAACCAGCACAAAGTGAGGTTAGAGTTCTTGGCAACTCCGATCACCCCGTTTTTACCTCTTCACTAACCAGTAAGGGCAGCTAAAACATGAGCCTTTTGTGTTCTTTTCAACTAAATGAATGTGAAAATTTAAAAAAATGCACATAATGTTCTTGTCTCCAGCTGTTTCTAACATAATTAAAGAACAAAAGAGACATTACGTAAACCAAAAGAACAAAAGTTTCTTCACTCCATGTTCACTCACCCAGGCTGGTATATGTAGGCAGCTCAGAGCTTACAGTCCCACCCAGTCAGGAACCCAGATTGCACTTGAGCAGTCTTGTACTCTCTCTCCCTACAAGCATATGGCATTATTTGGCTCGAAAAGGCAACAGTGTCCTGTGCTGGGATCACAATATAAAGATTTAACTGTCTTGTGAATAATTTAAATGTGTGAGCAAAGACCAGACATGACAAGCATGTCATTTCATAGGTAAAGTGTTCGAATAGACTGCACTGGAGATTTTAGTTTGTTGCTTTAGCACGTTATTATTGTAGTGGTTTGAGGTAACCATCCGACAGTGAATGTTTGGACAGTAGTTACTGGTCTGACAAAACAAGTGATAAAATAATTATGTAATGTTTAGTAAAAGCAATGGAGAGACTTTAGCAGATGGATAAACAATATACCACTATTATTATTTGAAATGTTTAAATTAGGAATTTGGTGTTATTGCGAGACAGGGACACTTTTGTTTTATTGCACCATAAATCACCATTGAAATGCTATCCTAATATACTAATAACGGCCAGTATAAGTGTTTGAATAGTCAGATGAGAAATTTAGGTATATAGTTCAAATTCTATCTGGCACAAGATACTAACTCCAGCCACAAGCGGTCGGTAAAGACACAAATTATGAATATAACTAAACCTCTGAGCTGGGATTACTGTAAAAGACTGTCTTGTGAACAATTTAAGTCTGCGCAAAAAGACCAGACACAACAACCATGTAATTTTATAGGTGAAGTGTTAGACTGCACCAGAGATTTGCATTTCTTTCCTCTCTCTCTTTTTTTTCTTAAAGTGGAATGAGATAAATAAACAACTATCTTACAGTGAATGTTTAGAAGGTAAATAGGCCTGTCTGACAAAATAAGTGATAACATAATTTTGTAATTTTTAGTAGCTAAAAGGAATGGAGAGATTTTAGCACATGATAAATTTAATTCAAAATGCTACGAGTATACTATTTTAGACTAGTTATTTGCAAGAACAGAAACACTGGGTTCAAATCCCATCTGGCACAAAGATACTAACTCCAGCCAAAAGGGGGTCAGCAAAGACACAAATTTGTACTTGTCTATACAAAAACTGTGTCCTGGGATCGCAATATAAAGATTTAATTTGACTACTTTAAGTGTGCGAGCAAAATCTAGACACGACAATCATAGCTGAAGTGTTTTAGACTGCATCAGAGATTTGATTTTTGCTTTTTGCACAGTATTTTTGTAGTGGATTGAGATAAACAAACAAGCTGGGGCCTCTTGCAGTGAGTTGTACCAACAGCACATGTTTAGACAGTAATTACATAGGCCTGACAAAGCCTAGTGATAACATCCCATAATTTAGCCGCAATTGTTGCTTTTTCTTTTTCACCAGATTTCACGTCCCTAACTGCACTTAAGTATGCCGTCAGTGGTACGTGGGGAGTGAGTGTGGTTTGGGGTCTAAATTATTGCGATGCGATGCAGAAAAAAAACATCTTAATGGTAAAAGAGCAGAGCAGCAACTTCACCTTCTAGACAAACTGTCAAGTGGAAAACAAATGGCGTTATTTATTTTATTTTTTCTCTCCTCGCGCACCAGCCCTACAATTCAAAGCCAACCCAAAAGTCAATATCCACACGGGGCAGCGGCAGACAAAGATGAAGATGAGGTGCGAACAGTGCAAAACATTGCATTGTGGGATGGGCCCAGCAGCACGGAATGACATTGATTGTGAAAAGCTCCTTTATTTTTGTGCAGCTGGGGGAATTAAAGCTTAAAATGATGAGATGCAAAGAAGTGCTAACAGCATAATCACAGGCAAAAACATCAACAGTGAGTTTCTATCACATCTGACCAAAGGCAATGCTAACTTTTCTCTGATTTCTACTATATTCCTAATTTGATTTTACGAGCAAAACATAACTTGACTGGTATTTAGTTTCATGCCTATTTACTGTAAGTAATCCTGTATGCTGAGTAGCTGACCTTCTCAGGAGCTACAAACATTAATCTGGATTAGTGAAGAAACCCCATATTGCTAGTAATTTCCATTCTTTGCACTGGCTGCAGTCAGCGAGGGAAAGACAGCCTTAAATGACAAGATCGTAATCTTTTAATTTTTACATTGACATTTACAGCAAATCTGGTGGTGAAGCCAATTTTACTTAAATCAACGGTAAAGACTAAAATACAAGTATTAGTAACAAACATCAATTTATGTAAAATTATATCTACAAAAAAATGTTGATTGTAAAATGCTCCTTTTTGTGTCTTAGGTAGAATTACATCTTTAAAAGAAAATACAAGGAGGCGCTAACAGCATAATCACAGGCATACTCTTCAACATCCGTCACCGGTAAGTATGGCACTACTAAAGCTGCACTGGCTACAAATGATGCAATGAGATAGGACTCATTTGCCAGTGGCCTTCTGATGAGTGCAGAAGCGACTGGAAAAAACACTCATTTTCCATTACCTCGGGAGATTTCAAGCTGAGAGAGCTGCTTTTAATGCAGACCATTTGGATATGTATGAACTCGGGCATGGATTTTCAGACAACCCATTTTTTTGCTACCCAACAAACTTTGCACATACCCAGAGGCCGAATGCCCAGGTCACTGCACAACTATGTGACCTACAAGGAGCACGAAGCTATGATGAAGGCAACCATATTGTATTGATTGATAAATGCTTTTTCCTCTGCACACCATTGGCTATCTGTCAGAGCGGTGCACATCACTGAGGGCACCACATAGAACCTTTTTCATTGTTGGATGACTTTTTATTTTATTATTTTATGCCCCGACACATTAGCCAAGCGAAATAAAAAAAGTTAATAAGGTTGAAATTTCACACTTTATTCACTTTGCAGACGGGAAATATTTCATAAAAGCAAGTCGGGATAAGCTAATCATGGATTATTCAGTCGGAACACTGCTCCTATTCACGGCATTTGCAAAGTTCTCTTTAATATTATGTAAAAGGTATCTATTTCACTCTGTTCTTGCTTTTCTAACAGCTGTGAAGGAGTAAAAAGCACATATTTATGCCCATGCAAATGAGCACTGCTCTTAGGCCATTTTTTCCTTCACCACATGAACAGAAGAAGTGACTCACGCAGCTCTTAGTTTTCACAGATAGCTCTTCCTTGGCAGCAGTTTGTGGGGAAACTATTTATTTTTCTCGCACAGAGTGGCCTTCAGATGGCAATTATGTAATTTGTAACAATTCTTTTCGCTCTTGTCTCTTTTTGCCTATTACATCACAGGCTCATTAGAAGTAACCTTAATCACCAGCGAAACAGCGTAATGGGGCTAAGCTCGATATAAAAAGATGGATTTTTTGGGGAGTTCAAGGTCTCGCTAGTTACTCTGGAGCAAAATTTGAAATGTTGATGAAAAGCGATATTAAAGCAGGCCTGTACATTTGAAGTTGTTGATTAAAAGCCCTGCCCCTCTCGAAGGGCCTGGTCCCCTGATTGAGAGATGTATTTAATTGATTATATCTTGCATAATTTAGATACAGGATTTAAACCAAGATGCGCTGCAGTACTGTCCATGCTGCACTGAAAACATGCTTGAGCAGTTCTCAATTCACAGCTTTCCCTAGTAGGGTTAGATCTAATTTAGACCTGGATTTGTCCTGGTACAGTCTTGGTTTCTTCTTAGTTCAGAATATGGCCCATTTTCCCTTTCTTTTAGTAAAGTTTTTTTTTTTTACTTGAACACTTAATGACGCTTCTGAGAAAGACTGCTGTAACTGTCAAGGAATGATTCTAAAAATGGTCTATTACAAGGACAAAGCTCTTCATTTTCTGCTTTAATGCTTGTTTTATTTCTAGTTTTTTAACTCTCTTGATTTTGTCTCATATTAATGCAACAAAATAATTCATGAAAATTTTCCTGAGGTGGCAGTCACTTTAAAAACTCCGAGATCCCCTGCCATTGAAGATAATAAATAAAAAAGTGTCACATTGTTCCCTACAGCGAACCTTTATTATGCCTTTTGCCAAATTACATGTTTTTAAACTCATCAGTGTCTCATGAATAAGTTATCTGGTTGCCCTACATATTCACGGGCAAATTTAATATTACTGTCATTTTGCCCGTAATGCACAGTGAATCGTATCATGCCTTTTCAAACATCAGAGGAAGAGTCAGATGAAGACGCTCTATTTCACACTGTGTAAATTTAGCGCTATTGTACTTACTGTTAAATGAGCTGCATTCATGGCAGATAGGAGCTCTCTCCACAAATGACGGATTTGTCAGGGAAGCCTAATGCCTGTTTTGTTACGGGGATGTAAATTATTTAGAAGATTCGGAGCAGGTGTGACAAGCACCCAGCGTGATTTTGTCGAAATAATGGTTTATGCTTTATTTTCCACTCCAGAACAAGTGCTCTCACTCCTCTCTCATTTGCATGCGTGAGACTGAAGCAAGCGAGTCTTCAAAGGCCCGTCTCCCAGGTAAAAAGATTTCTACATCAGATCATCACTGACGCTCCTCGTCTTCATCAGGTAGATTCAAACAAGGCAAAGAGTTCAGCGTGTTTACAAATTCACTCTAGTGGAGGCCTAATAGCTTTGGGGAAATATTTGCGTATTTCAGACTATTTCATGCTCTTTCAAATTTCTCAATTAGTTCACCTTGATTTGAGCGATCATTTGCAATCTTATTCACAGATATTTACAAACCTTCACTTTATTAGGTATGCCTTGTGCCCAATAAAGTGGCTCATCTACTTTAAGTTTGTTCAGAAATAGTCGTGGCAGATGTTTAATTGATTGTTTTTTTGACTTATTGTATCTGTTAACTCAAAACCAGTTTGCTCATTTACTCTACCTTTGATAATACCACAGAACTTCCACTCACCGGAAATGTATTTAGTTGGGACGATTCTCAGTAAACTCAAGACATGGTTGTGTGTGTGAATTGTGGAATATAGTGTTATGTTTAGGGAAACAGTTTTCGAAATACCTTTCAGCATATTTCATAACAAAATGCATTAAACTCAGTGTGTAATTAGCTCATTTGATTTTCGCATTTGGGAGCATTAGAAAAGATGTACCTAATAATACGGCCCCTGGTGTATATTTGTCGAAACGGTAAAAAAGGTCACATTTTTCAATTTTTCAACATGACATTTTATTACAAAAAGTGTGCAATTTGCGTAATACAAAGCAATTCAATAGTACGCGCAAAATAAACCTTACAATAAAAATTAACTGTACATCCAATTTACATTATCATTATAAGTCTATCAATATTTACATCTTTACACCTCAATTTGAGTTACTCATCTAAAACATAGTTGCCACCTCGTAGGCAGAAGCAACAGTTACTATATTCGGCACTGGCCTTTGAATAGAGGTGTTTCCCACGGCGGCCTGGCGGTGCTGTTGAGAAAAGTAGGAAGGCAGGGTTCCCGTTGGTGTAAAGGTGTACACGCTGCTCCTGGATTTGGGCCGATTGGTGCCATAACCGGCGGCAGGGTAGCCTTGGGGATGACAGAAGACAGTTGCCGGAGGGAAGCCAATTGTAGTGTATGAGCTGTCTCTAGCTGTTCTCATGCTCTGTGATGGGACGGCACAGTATGATCCTTGGCCCTCTCCACACAAGCTGCTGGCACCGCTGGATATACCTGGAAATAGAGGGATGAGTTTAGTTATGATTGCAACTCGTGATATGGTTTAACAAGTCAGTATTTTCAGTAACACTATATGTGACTTTTGACAGTGCAAACGCGGACAAAGTAGTGGTTATTAACTGATTAGGGAAAACAGTACAAAAGGTTAAGGATATTTCACTTTGAATTGAGTGAAATTATGGAATGTTCATGGTCCTGTAATGCAAACCTATTAATTACATTCACTAGTTTCTATTAGAATGCCATACTTTTTATGTAGGAACCTTTTCCATTTTTCACAAATTTGACCAAAAGTATGAGATCCAAAACTGTGATTGAATGGCTGTATATGTATTTTGAAATTAGTTTGATGCTATGCTGGGTTTAGACCTGGTTAGACTTATGTTATACCTGGTTTGACCCTCATTTAGACCTGTTTACTAAGTTCAAATTGAACCTGATTTTGACCTAAGACCAGACCTAGTTTAGAGGTAGATGCAATGTGTTGGCAAAATACGTGTCACACTCAATGCTACTCATTAGACAGAAGCGTTTGATTTAATGATTGTAGACTGTGTGTTTTAAGCTACAAAGTTACACCGTGTTTCATCTATAGTGTTTGATATTATATTCTCGACTTACTTTTCATTCTCGGGTGGAAGGTACTAAAGCTTCTCCTGCCGTCACCGCTGATATCTGAATCACTGTCATTGAAGTCACTGTCTCCTTTGCCGCTGTCCTTCATGCTCTGCTGGTCAGTGCTGCTGATGCCGCTGCAAACACAATCAACACATATTGTATGAGCCACCACTGTCGCACATTAGCTTGACTATTGATGTCTTCTTTTTTCACATACAAGGCCCTGGCCCCGTCCTGCTTTTCCTGACCTCATTCCGAATGCTACAACTACACACGTGTCCTATGCTTGTTAGTAAAATATAGGGATATGCCAATTCTCAAACTGCGGTATAAGGACCATTGGTGTTACACTTTGAGTTTTGATGTTTGAATTAGAGCAAAGTTTTATCCCTGTCTTAGTTCTGGTTTACTTCCTGATTTACCAAAAAATACATTAATACAGTTATTATTTATAGACCTTGGTTAGTGCCAATTAAAGGCACTTTTAGTGGATAGGAATAGTACTTAGAAAGTCAGATATTCCCTAAGGTGGTACTTGGTGTAATAAGTTAGTCTCATCTTACCTCACTTGAATGCTGTATTTGTCACCTTGCCACACAGATGCTGGTTGGAAACGCTTGGAGGGCAGGAACATCTAAAGGAACAAACAAAATGACAGTGATGGTTTAGTTTTTGGCACACAGATCAAGGCAGCACTTGGCAACATACCATAAATATGAAAATAACTCTATTTGAAGGAGGGAAAAACGCTCACCTTTGTCTCAGAATCAGTGCTCTTCTCTTCATACAAGCAGCTGTCCTCCATTGATGAAGATGTCCTCTCAGTGTAGAAGCTTTGATGGCCGGTGTAGATGTTTGACCTGGTGGAGCCCATGATAGGATTGGGGTTTGTAAACAGGCCTTCGCACGGATCTCTCTTCATGGTACGACTTCTGGTGCCACAGCTGAGTTTGCATGTAAGAGCAACCACCACTATGGCAATCAGCAGCAGTGCGCAACCCCCACTAAGCACAATTATGATAATTAGGGAGCTGTACAAATCAGAGCCTTCTTCATCACTTGTCCCCAGCACAATGAGGACACGGTCTTCAGAGGCCTCCGTGTCTGATACAATAAACCTGACCGAGGCCGTGCTCAAAAGCGGAGACCTGCCATTGTCCCGTACAGAGATTTGCATTTCCAGCACGTCTCCAATCTCCGCGGTCAGGTATTGTTTCAGGACAATTTCACCGGTCTCTTTGTTGATGGTGAAAAGCTTGGGATCACCTTGAATCATTTGGTAGGACAGCTCGCCGTTCACCCCCTCGTCTTCGTCCCGGGCTTCCACGCGGAGGGCCAAGTACCCGGCGGGCGCGTTGAATGGTAGAGCAATGTCGGCAGAGTCGTTAACAAGGATGGGGAAGGTGAAATAGGGCGTATTGTCATTTTGGTCCACAACTTTGATTCGGATTGTGGACGTGCTGGAGAGGGAGGGGGAGCCGCTGTCTTCTGCCTGGATGACCAACTCGAGCTGTTTGATGGTCTCATAATCAAATGATCTTAAAGTGTAGACAGAGCCGGTCAGGGAGTCCACTGACACATATGTGGACACTGGAGATCCGCCTGGCACTTCTGAGTCAATTAGTTTGTATGAGACTTTAGCGTTCTTGGCTACATCAGTGTCACGGGCCACAACAGTCATCACATATGAGCCTGGGATGTTATTTTCAATCAGTCCAACTTCATAAAGTGGCTTACTGAACAGAGGGGCGTTGTCGTTTTCATCTGTGACACGGATGGTGTACTGTCTCACTGTTTTAAAAGGTGGGCTCCCCAGGTCTTCTGCAACTACGGTTAAGTTGTACTCAGGAATCTTTTCTCTGTCTAAAGTGGTGGTAGTGATAATCATGAAAGTGTCCCCATAGGCTTGCTGCAGGGTAAAATGCTCGTGCCCGAGGAGTGAAACGCGCACGTAGCCATTTGAGCCTGAGTCTCTGTCCGTGGTGCTGATCAGAGCTACAAAACTCTCCGCAGCTGCAGCCTCTGTGATGTACGCCACGCCGTCGCTCGTAGACGTCATGGGCTTGATTGTGATTTCCGGTGCGTTGTCATTCACGTCCACTACGTCGATGACCACTATGCAGCTGGAGGGAAGCGAGTTCAATCCCAGGTCAGACGCTTTAATATGCAGCTCATACGACTTCCGCTTCTCGTAGTCGACCAGGGATTTTAAGGTAACGTCACCTGAGTAGTGGTCAATGTGGAAAAGTTGCCGCGCTTCCGGTGAGAGCCCATCGGCGAACGCGTACGTCACCTCTCCGTTTACGCCGTCGTCTAGGTCAAAGGCGTGCACGCGCAGCACTCTGTGGCCCACAGGGGAGTCCTCGTTCAGCTCAACTTTTAGGGACGTGTGCTCAAAAGTTGGGCGGTTGTCGTTAAAGTCCAAAACTTTGATGAAAACTGTCACTGAGCCAGACTTTGCGGGCTGCCCACCGTCAGACGCGGTTACTTCAAGCGTGTAAGAATCCTCAACTTCTCTATCCAACTCCTTGATCAGCACCAGCTCTGCAAACTTTACTCCATCATCACAGTCGCGCACTTCGATGGCAAAATGAGTAGATTCGCTGATATTGTAACTTTCAATGTAGTTTTCCCCGACATCCTGATCCAGAGCTATGTCAAGTGGGAATCTGGAGTTTACCGGGACATTCTCAACTATTTCAATGCGTGTCTCGTTGTGCGGGAAAACTGGTGCGTTGTCGTTGATGTCTTTCACCTCGATTTCAACGTGGATGAGTTGGAATTTCTCTTTGGTGAATGCGACGATGTCAAAGGCGATGAAGCAACGAGGAGTCCTGGGGCAAAGCTGCTCTCTGTCGATCCTCTCCGCCACGCTCAGAAGTCCGTCAATCTCCCGCATTTGAATCACAGACGAGTTGCTCTCTTGCATGAAGCGGAACGAAGTGTCTGGATCCTCAGCCGGGTCGATTTTTAAATCTTCAGACAAGTTCCCTATTTGTGTTCCGGGTGCGTCTTCTTCGTAGGTGAAATATCTGGTGGTAGTGCATTGAGCCAGATGAAGAAACAAAATGAAAAGTAGTCCTCCAGTCGTGAGGGATCCCATTTTGAGGGCGGTAAAAAGAAAGAAAAGTACTTTACAAAGACATAAATGATGCACAGAGTTCTCTTGTTCGCTGTCAGGTGAAATGTCAGCTGTGATCACGTCTGACTTTAGGGGGGAATATAAACCCTTGCACATGCAAATGAGCCGGCACTCTCCACCAATGGCCTCGCAGCGTCTGAGCCAAAAGGAGAACGTTTGTCTGTTTCACACCTAGGTGCCAATGCCCCCTAAGATAAACTTTTTGTTAAGCCCTAATCAGACAGATAATAGTTGTACTTAAATAAATCTGGCAATTAATTAAACTGAAATGTCTTTGTGGGGGCATCAGACATCAAGCACATCCTGGTAGACTTGGAGGCTTCTTGATCATCATACATTTTACATAGACATTTACAGTGGTTGACTCATGTATCCTATTATGTTAAGCCTACCCAATCATTAAATATGTAGGCAATATAGTAAACTAAACAGCACTAATCAAAATCCAGAAAGTACACTTAAAGCTAAAGTTATATTTGACCACAATAAATCATTTAGACTATTTTGTCTTATAATCATTATTAAGCCTATACATTTTTAGGCTACATTTTAATATTTACTTATAATTTACATTAACTCTAATGTAGGCTACATAATTATTAAGCCTATTTTGTCCCATTACTTTCCCCCATTTAAAGTTGCTAAATTTAGCCTTGAATACATAATTTGACAACATTTATTTACAATTATTATATTTATTGCATGTTTATTTGTTCTGAAGCTATAACTTTTTAACAATATTCATATTTTATTCATTTATTTTGTGCAAAGTTATATTTAGGCCTATACTCTGTTATGACTAAATCTTGTAAGTATTTTTATTCATTATTATTCAAATACAGACTTTGATCTTCAATCTCTTGTTTATTGCCACAGGACTACACCAAAGTTGCCCTGTCGAATACACATCGACACTGAAAAACTGGGTTAGGTCCACCGTTACTTTGCTAGAAACAACATTGACTTATTGACTTGCAAAGCCCCTAATAGAAAAAGCCACATTTTGACAGCACACTCTTTAAATTGAGTTGTTGTTATGCACAGTACAAACTCAGCACCAGGGGGTTGCCAAATCCACAAACTCATTTTCTGCCATTTATAAATATTTTGTATTTTCTGTCACTTACATGTGAACTTGTTGTGCGCTGAGTGACATTGCAGCACTTATCACCACTATACATCATAAATAGAGGGAAATATTTAGCCGGCATTAATCAACTT
The DNA here is from genome assembly GCA_036025885.1 of Hypseleotris bucephala. Taxonomy (NCBI): domain Eukaryota; kingdom Metazoa; phylum Chordata; class Actinopteri; order Gobiiformes; family Eleotridae; genus Hypseleotris; species Hypseleotris bucephala. Next base: position 35,172 of record JAVQKG010060226.1, read on the forward strand.
CATATACACAAAACTAGTTAATTGCCTGATTTCTAGCAATGCACTGAAAAGCCATTTAAATTATGTATATATGCCCTTCAAATATTATTCTGGCCTGGATCTAGCCTACTTTTTAGTCTGGCTTCCTGTCTCGTCTCGACACATCACCAGCGCAACACTCTAAATCTGGGTCACCATTACTTTTGTACATTATCACATTAGTATAGCTGATATAAATTGATCTTAATATGGGCATCACTTTTAAAAGCTTTTCCTGGAGGCTGAAGCTATATGCATCTATTGACGTATTTAAAAAAAAACAAAAACATAATGATGGTGTAGGGTCATATATCATCCTTTTTTTTTTAAATCACTTCAAGTAAGATTTCTGTGGGTGGATCTTGACTTAAAAGTAGAGGTGGTTTGTCAAAAATCATTACGCTAGATAAGTACGTTAGTGTAAACATGTGAATTAGCCTGAAGTTACTTTGCGGGTTGGCCCTGTTTACACTGAATCCAATTTGACCTAACATGAAATGCATAAATGTCACATGTCAATGGTGGCCTGGTTGACATAGCCTAACTGGTGTGAATGCTTACAAACCATAACTAATACGTACAGATCACCATGTGGCCGTATGCTAAAATAAAAAATCAATCTATGTTTAGTAGCAACTCAGATTTCACTGATTAGGGGTTCATCAAACACAAATGCATAACAGTTGTAACATATTTATATAGTTATCTTAGCAAACAGATAGGCAAACCAAATACGCTGTAAATGTAAATAAATTACAGTCAAATGTTGTTAATGGAATTTCTCAAAGGATGTACTATAATAAAACAAAAAAGTGACATTTATGAAGCTGGAATTGTATAATAAAACCCCCAAAATGTCTTCAGCAGTTTAAGTTATGAAGTAAATAGCCTACACATTATACAAGGAAGTCAAGTTCTTGCAAGAAGTTACTTAATGGGTTGGTATACGTAAACTATTTTTGA
>JAVQKG010060266.1:0-12429 GCA_036025885.1 Hypseleotris bucephala
AATTATGTCAGGATTTCGGGAAAACAATAGTTGTTTTCTCGTTATAACGACTTAATTATCTCAGGATTTCGGGAAAACAAAAAAAAGATAAGTTGGAATTTAAGTCCGCTCTCGGCTTCCGTAGTTTTGGAGTTTTACTGGACAAGTACTTACAGAAATGTAGACGGCCACAATAGTTTGTTAGTATATGATAAGATTCAATGCACAATTCACCACAATTTCTACTTTAAAATGTTAAGCTAACTTTAGGCAGATTTTGCAGCTAACAATTCAGAGTACGTTTGACAAAAAAAAAAAACATTTATTTTTGCTGTCCCACAACGTTATATTCAACGTTTTTAGTTTTCTCTCAGATTAAAATGAATGAAAAAAAAAAAAAACTTTCAAGTACAAGTTGCCTGTTGCTCATTGCATCATTTGTGGAAGGGTCTATAGGCCTACACGTTTGTCTCTGTGTAAAGACATCCATGGCAAAGAGCCGGTACAGCCAAACTCAAAACATGTAGCCTGGTGGAATTTTGGCTGTTTCCTGAGATGGACTACTTTTTGGCTATTTGTAGTTCTGAAAATCTGGTATGAAGATTTGATTTTGACCTTGTTTGTTGTAAAATCTGATAAAGACTGTTAAGACCTAAGTCCTGGTTTAGGTATGGTGCAGTCCCAATTTTGACCTTGTTTAGAATTTAAGACCAGATTTAGAAATGGTACTTTGGACATAAAAAGTCCTGCTTGTTTAATTTTGGTTTACCTTTACCTTACATTACAAAATACACAAAGAGCCACAAGTGAGGTGATAAAGATATGGCTCTGGTTGCTTATGTCTAGTCCCATGTCAAGTTGAATTCAAAACCTCAAAACTCAACATCATATAAAAGTACTTAAAACCAAAAAAATGTATACCTCAAAATACTAAAACTGCAGTAATATCTACCTTGTCAGACACAGAGCTCTCTAAATTGTGAAGCTGCTCCTCTTTCCGTTGCATCAGAGATATGCCTTGTTGAACTGTCTGCTGCAGATTGCCCACCACTCTGGCCTCCTGTTGTAGATTCTTGATCATGTCCTCAGTGATGCCTCGCTCCACACCGGGATCGCTTTGAGCCGCTCTTAAAGCCGCCTCTCGCTCGACCAGCTTTCTGCTCTCTCTCTCAAGGAAAAGTTTGGTTTTCTGAATGGAGGCGCCGTGTGATGAGATGTATCTTCTAAAGCTACAAATATAGAGAAATGAAGATTGTGAATGTATTCTTTCTTCTAGTTGCTTATTTTTTCCTTTCAACACAGCAAAGCATCCTAATAATGCGACTTGGCATAAGTTTAACCTGTTCTAGTGTCCTGTTCTTTTCCAATTATTAAGGCTTGGGACTGGCTAAAAGAGCATATCGGTTTGTTATACCTTGTGGCTGGTTTTATGGTGGTTGAATGCACAATTGTTATTTTATAGTCCCATGCTAACTGCTGTGCAACAAAAAATTTTCAATATCAAAGTAGTGCCAAAAACCAAGAATCCTCTTTTTTTCCAATCTGAAGCAATCTAGTGGCAACCGACATCTTGTATAGCATTGTGTCTTACTCGTCGATGTTGCTGTCAGAAGGAGCGGGAGACAGAGGAGGTTCGAGCTCTTCCATGTGAAGAGGGGAGTCCCCAGTGTCTCCATGACCACCGGTCTCGTCCAGTGCATGTTTGTTTGGTTTTGAATCGAGTTTGGAGGAACCTGCATCTGCTGCTCCATCAACCTCACTGTTAACACAAAAGAATTAGGAGATTAGGTTAAGTGTATTACCAGGAAGTTCAAATGCTAAGTTACATAAAGCATTAACATTATTCATGTACTGTTTATATTTCCAGTAATATTTGAAACCCACCTGACTCTGAGGTTGAGTGTCTCCTGCAGCAGTCTGACTTTGGTCTCCAGTCTGTTCTTCTCCTCGGACTTCCTCCTGCGCTCCTCTCTGACCCTGTCCCGCTCCTCTCTGAGTCGGGCCTCTTCTGTTTTGGCCTCGTTTCGTTCGTCTCTCGCGACCCTCAGCAGCTCGCGGGCCTGACGTTTCTCCCCGCGCTCTCGCTCCAGCTCCTCCTTCAGCAGGTCCCGCTCGTGGATCAGCCGAGGAAGGGACTAGGCACAAAAAATAAGTTGAATTGTAATTAGATTTGAGTTATATTTTCCAACATACGGTACTTTTAAACAAGGCAACGCTACACAACAGATAAACTGTACCTCCAACTGTCTGTCCACTTCTTGTTCCTCAGCTCCTAAACTTTTCCTTCTTTTGTTCAAATCTTCTTCCTGAAAAATGAACAGAAATCATTGCAATAATATATCAGTGATCACATTAGATTAGGTGAGGGAAATGTAGGATATGTCATGCTCTTACCTTGGACTGCAGCATGGCCTCCTGGCTCTTGAGTCTGGTAGACCTTAGCTCCAACTCATTTGACAAGTCCCGCAGTTCACTCTCCTAAAAATAACAAAATACACATAGCTACTAAGACAAGACTTACCAAATGCAGCCTGTTTAATGTTAATTCAATGAATGCTCACTGATATTCTTAGGCTAATTTCTAATTTTACCTTGCACGAGTTTTCCAGTTGTATCTTCTCTATCTGAACGTTGTGTTGTAATCTGAGTTTCTCCAGTTCAACGGCGTGAGAGGCCTGAAGCTGCTCCCTCTCCTCTTTTAGACTCAAAAGCATGCGGTCCCTCTGAATGTTCTCCTAAAGTGGTCACATAAAGACAATTTTACTACAGCAATATAAATGTTACACTTATAACATGGTTCATACAACGTTTTAAAGATGAATTCAAGCACTTCCTATTTAAATTTTCAGATCTTTTCAAGAATCATAATATTGAACCATTGGTGACTTAAGAATGTAACTTATTATTTTGAAGAAGTAGACAAAAGTGAAATAAATTGCAGGGAAATTCCAAAGCAAAAGTCTGCAAACCTTATAAAAAATAATAATTGGGTTCTAGTTATGAAAACATTAGTCATTTGTTGTGATATTAATTGTTTAAAAAAATCAAGAATTTTCAAGCACTTGCGAACAGTGCATTTTCAAGGATTTCAAGCACCCATGTGAACCTGTTATTGAAATGTAAATAAGTAAATAGGCTAAATAAAATATTGTCGTATGTATTATTATGGGCCCTAACCTCATCCAGATGTTTTTCCCTGATGTGGTCCATCTCTCGTCTGTGAGCCTCCTTCAGCTGCTCCAGTTTCCTCTCATGTTCTCGCTCCACTTCCTGTCGCACTTCCTGAAGAACATCAGACAGCTGCAAGACACACATTCAGGTAAATGTACAGAAAAATAAATACATTTTAATTACTTATCATGATCAGTGTAAGTGGAAGTGTACCTCTCTGCGGTATTCGGACAGGTGCTGTTCAGGTTTGGGGCTCATCAGGTCTCTCCTCCCTTCTTTGACCTTCAAACAAAAACCATAGTCCACACAGTAATTTATTTGGGAAAGCAGTTTGATGTAAAGAGAAAAGTCCAAGAACAACTATTTCACTGGCAAGATAGTTTAGTCATAAATGTGTTTCTGATGTATGCAAATGGAAATTATTACAGAGAAGAATACATTTTAAATAGTATGTCAAATTTTACACATTGCACCCATTATGATTAAACTTTGATGTTTATTAACACAGCTCTATTATATATAAGTGTATGAATTGCCTGCACACATAACCTCCTCACCTCGTGTCTGAAAGAGCCGAGTCTCTCCTCTCTGTGGCTCTGAAGTCTGTCTCTCTCGGCTTCTAACTCTTCTTCAATCTCAGCCTTCAGTCGTTCAATGTCTTTCTTCTTCTTGGCCTCCAGTTTCTGTCTCTCTGTTTCTTGTTCCTCCTCTATTGTAGCTCGGAGGTCTTCAAGTATGGTTTTAATCTCCTGCCTAAGTACAGATGCATTCATAAAACCATATACTTTTATCTAGTGCATAATAATAGTATACATTTTTGTAATATTTCTAACCGGATTTTTTGTTCTTGCTTCTCCCGGTCGGCTCGGACAGATGCTCTCAGCTCCTCCAGTGTTTTCTCCGACTCTTCTTGGAGCCTGGCTTCTTCCTCTTTTCTCTTTGTCAACAGTGACTGCCTCAAAGATCTGTGAAGAGGCAAAATGCAAATCAGGCAAAAAGTCATTGCATTCATATTTTCTGGATCTTCAACCTACATTATGCATTACCGGGACATTAATTAAAACTCAACATTAAGACATGCATAAAGATCTTCAGACAACACAAAGAATGTCAGACATATCAAATACATTTCATTAATAGGTGGACACAAAACTCTACAAGAAAGACCATCTGCTATATGTATAGATTAAAGCTGCTTACCTGAGTCTCTCCTCACTCTCAGCCTTCAGCCTCCTCTCCTTCTCTTCCTCTTCCCTCTTGAGTTCATCTTCAATTTCACGAATCCTTTTCTGTTTGTCCTTCATCGACTGCTCTCTCTCCTCCTCTACCTCACTTTCAGACATGTTTCCCTGTCTCTCGATGGCCTTATCTATCTTGTCTATGTTTTGATGGGACAGCTCCGTGTCTAGAGTGCGTCCAGCTCGGCCTCTTGAAGTTTCGGGCCTCTTCATGTCAAAAGATGGACCTGATTCCAGAGTTTTTGGTAAGAGCTTGTCTTTCATATCGTCTGTGTGGGAGGAGCTTGAGAAAGTCGGTGAAGGGCTGGACTGGTGCAGAGTGAGCCGATCCACTCTCGGAGCAGGGTCTTCCTTCTTTCTCAACCTAAGAAAAATGCATTATTGTCAAAGTGGCGTTTAAATAATCAGATACCATCTAAACATGCATTAAAGTAAGAAAATAACAGTGGTATCCAAGGTTTTCTAGCTAAGATCCAATCTTTTAAGGTTTATCACTGCGTTTCCTGAAACTTAAAGAAAGCATAGGTGGTATGATTGTAAAAGCTATTCTGTTCATTATTGCACAGTTCTAATAATTTACATGGTTAAATGCAATTAGACTTGAGTAATGTGGCTCCATCTCGCAATAGAAGCAGATAAGTTAACTTTTCCATAAATCATGTGAAAAATAAAACAACTTTGTTTAATTTTATCATTTTGTATAGCTTGCAGCTCATATCACACTTACTCATATGTCTGTTTAGTTTAAGAAATGGTTCAATATATTTACATAGCAAATACCTGTCTTCTGCTGACTTCTTCATCTCTAATGGTGGACTGAGGGAGGCAGAGAGGTCCTCTACATTTCCCATATTCTTCAACAGCTTTCCACAAAACACAAATAATTAGCCCAAACTGCCAGAAATTAGATGAATGTTGCTGCATGATAAAATCCCTTACCCTGTTGTGTGTGAAAGACGAAGCATCACTGTTTAAACTGTCATCCTGCAATGGTTTAGAGACAATAACATGAACAGAGAGGAAGGACATATGTGCTTATAAATGATTTAAAACATATGTACAATTGCCTTTACAGCAGACACACACAACTGCACAAAAGCAAAGCCTACATGCAACACAACTCTGGCAGGAGAAGTGGCATGAAATAAATGAGACTGCAAAGCAAGCTGTATGCAAGGGAAGTTAGGTGGTGGCAAAACCAATATATTGTGTAGTAAATATAAAATGCATAAAAATGATCTATATCAGTGTCCTAATCCTTTTGTCAAGGGCAAATGCAGATAACCAGCTCATTTCGGCCTATGCTATGTTTCAATAAAAATCCCAAAATCAAAACAAAGAAATGTAGGTGATATCCCTGTTGCTGACTGTACGACTATTACGGTTGCCTCACTCAAAAGTGAAACAGTGCTCTACTTACAAATTGTGTATTATCATTCAGACAAAAAAAAATCTTGTTTCAAATTACTTAATAAAAATAGTCTATAATAGTTTGTACACAGGGGAATATTACTGACACATCATGTTTTTTTTCCTAATGTTGTACAATGCCACTAATAAAGCAGAATACTAGATTTATATCCTACAGCCCTGAGGCAGAGAGGAGATGGGCATATACAGGGTCTAAATGGAAGCATGAAACACAATGGTATGAACTTGCTCACAGCAAACACTACCTCTGCAGCACTGGGCCCTTTCTTCACTTTGCCCTCCACCGAATCTCGCTTTTGGTCACTGGTTTCCTGGCAGTTCTCTGGTTCAACTTTAACAATATCTTCCATAACTTCCTCCTCAATCTCTTGTCCTGTTTTAGATTTATTTTCTGCATTTGACGTCTCTTCTAGATCTTCTTTTTCAGTTCTTAGGCCCTCCTCTTTCACCTCTCCAGTGCCTTGTTCATGCCCACCATCAACTGCTTCCAAATCATCATGATTCAACTCCTTACACTGATTATCTTCTGTCTTTTCTTTGTCACTTTCTCCATCTCTCTCACTTTTAAAACTCTCCACAACCTCGTCTGTGTCCTCAAATCCTTGTTCGTCCTGTTCGCTAATTGAGTTGTTCACAGCTTCATTGCTTTTAATATTATCCTCTTCTCCAACACTAGCCAAATTCTCATTGCGTTCTTCACTAGGCTGCTTGTCTTGAATGGTATTTTTCTGATCCCTAATAGCTGCAACTTCCTCTAAAGCTGTTTCTTCAACCTTTGCTTGCTCTCCTCCCTCGGTTTTGCCTTGGCGGCCATCTTGCTTCTCACTATCATCTTCCTCATCTACAATATCTAACTCCTCTTCAACTTCCTGCTCTGAGTTTTCTGGAGATTGTTTTGGTTTAGAGGGACCAGCCTCGTCTTCTTCACTGACTCCATCTTTACCGTGCGCCACTGGAGACTCTGGGTCCTTAGTGGAGGCAAACGAAGGAACAGTTTGTCACAAGGGAAGGGGTGCAAAAAACACTAGGAAAAGCCAGGCCAATGAGGAAAGGGTGTAAATAAGGATTTGGTGCCAGTATTTGTCAATTAAAAACTGTATTAACAGTGTACATGGCTTTAAAAGTAAGCAGATAGTGGCATCAAATGGTTATGCCCCCAAAATATGGGACTGCAGCCTTCTCATTCAACATTTTTTAAGTTAAATTACAATTTACTTGGATTTTTACATTACCACATCTACCATGTAATCCCCTTAAAATCTATAAATCAAGGCCTATCTAGCATACGGTATTAAAAACTGTATTTTTCCCACTGCTGTGACTCGCTTTTATATCCCAACCCAGCATTTCAGTTCACGATATTTATCTTTGTCAAACAAAGCTCCCATCATTTAAAAAATACAAACAGCAGCTACAATGAACAAAAAATAAAGTTTACTTATTTTTTATGTAACTATAATGGTCATTCAAGTTTCTTAGGATATGAAGAAACAACTCATTTGGCAAAACAATAGCAGTGACAGTAGGCAGACAGTAGGACAAAGAGGAAGGCACAGTGGCAGCCGTGGCCGTAGGACAAGTCCCAACAGCACAAGAGCTACAGGGAGGTCAGAGGTCAAAGGTCAGAGGTGAAACGAGAGGATGAGGAACCAGAGAATTAACAGGAGATGATTAAGAGTCACTTACAAAAGTCAACAGCACATAAAAACATTTGAAAGAGATTCAATGCAACATACACAGATCAGACCTAGCATTATAACAACCCGCCTAATATGCCTCCCCATACAAAACAGAATATGATGCAGTATTGTGACATCTTTCTATCAAAACTTGATAAACTATGTTATGCATTCGGTTGAGTTTTACCTGTCGTGAAGGTGGCTCAGGGCTGAGATCTCTAGAAAGTGCTAGATTTTGTAACTCTGGTTCTGGGGCCTCACCGCTGGCTTCACTGTCCTACAAACCAAAAAATAAATGTCAAGATGAAGAAGAACTAACAAAAAAAATAATTTATTCCACACCTCATATTGCAGGCCACCTCCAAGATCATCTATATCCAAGTGGAGGTTCTTCAACAGCCTGTCTGAACCATGTCGACTCAGCTAAAAAAATATATTATAATAAAACAAAAGTATAGTAATTGTAAAAGGCCAGTAACAACTTAAAGTCATATTTTAAAATAGCACTGTAAAGGATAGGTTGATATTGATCCTTTACCTTGTTTTCTGTAATTTTGTCTTCTTCTTCATCGTCATCATCATCGAAGCTGGGCAGACTGAGGGACACTCTCTCTTCTTGTCTGCTGCCCAAAATACTGGACACTCCACTGCTCCGAGGATCCTAATAGAAAAACAGCATATATACACAACGTCTTTTTTATGATAAATATTGAGTGCACTCAAACACTTTTTATCTTCATTAAGGTACATTGCACATTCACAGAATTACATTTAAGAGAACACACATTACCAGCACTGCACCTGCCCCACACAAACACAGGCCCTATCAAACCAATTAAACAAAAAAAAAATCTCCTATCTTGGCTTAATAAAATAGTGACACTAGGCTACAATGTGTCTTATAGTATGCAATTATAACATAAGCTGTCTATAATCATTACCCCGAGTAATGTCTTGAGAGGCTCGAGTCCTCCAGTGCTTCCCAGCGACCGTCTCAGAGGAGGGACAGCTCCCAGCGTTCCCAGCCCAGGAGCGTCCAGGCCTCTGAGTGGAGCCAGTCCCCCGAGCGGTGACATTATGGGCCCCAAACCTGAGCCCAGCGAGTCGTCTTTCTTCTTCTTCTCTTTCTTTTCCTTCTTCTCTTTTTTCTTCTTCTTTTCCTTTTTTGGGCCTGCTCCTCCCGCAGTCCCGGTCTGTTTACACCTCTCTCTCTCCTGAATCACCAGAGCACGGTAGCTCTCGTCACCGGGATGATCCCACGAGGACTGTCCCGTGGAGAAGTTGAAATAGTAAATGTCACCGGTAACATCTTGGCTGTAGAAAGAGATTGTATCATTAATAATAGGGCATATTTAGTGGTATAGTACAACTACGAATGCATGCAAAGCTCACATTATTAAAATCTTTACAAATGCATTAATATCAGTTAAAAAAAAGCCATTGCTATAGTTTCTGTAATTTGAAAGATCGGTAGCCTTTATGTTCATGAAGGCTGCCATTGTCAACCCAGCTTTAAAAGCATCACTGTGACTGACATCAAGTTGTTGTTACAGCAACCGCTACAGTCGCACATGTTAAACCCAGACCCTAGTCACAGAGTTGTCTCAAGGACTCTTTTATACTCACCATGGTTTCCAACCAGCCGGCAGTGGGGCAATAACACCCTCTCGGGCCAACCACATCAACTCTGGCTCACTGTCAGGGTCAATACCAATTTCTTTAGCATAATCTCTAACCTCTGTATGAACAGAAAAAAAAATCAGGTTTAAACGTTTCAGTATTTTTAAGATCACAGAATATAGTTACAATAAATATGCTTATACCATGTTCTGAGGGTATGTAGTCATCATCATATTCCTCCTCAAGGATGAGCTGGTCTCCAACAAGAACTGCTCCTGACATGGTCTCTGTCAAAATGAAAAATACATTAAGGAAAGAGAAAATAAAGGTTGTCAGCAAAGGCTACAGTTATAGCATGTCCAGTAGTGCTTTATGAATGAAGAGTGGTTGAGAGTTAATAATCGGCTAATAAGATTACCTTGTTAGTCTGCAGCCTGTGTGGCTAAAAATAGCTTTTACACAACACTACATAAAAATAACACAAAAACTTCAGAGATACTGAAGCGAAATGTTTTGATTTGTAGTAAGACGCAGTGCCTTGTTTTGTTAGAACACTCGTCAATTTGAATATTAGCAACCAGGCGCCTAGCTTCTTAACGCTAGCTCAACATAACAGCTTTTAGACCAAAATGACTGCACTATTATGAAACATACCTCATAAATCTTTAATCGGATACTTTAAACTCGTAGTTTTAGTGTCGATTGTCCTTTGAAGATTATACATTGTGCATTAAGCAGGGAAAGATGTGAAAGGTACGCTATACGCATCACCAAGGACGCTATCCGGATAGCAACAGGAAGCGGAGCCGTACTTCCTGTTGACGTTGGAGGCGCGTCGCTGATTGGCTGAGTTGCAAGAAACGTTTAGGAACGTCTGAAAACGCACGTTTAAATTGTTTTGAATATGAAAATGTAAAAATATTTCATTAGCAAGTACATTTAATTATTGTTTTATCAAAATCACAAAGAATAAAAGCTACACAGATAATCTTATAACAATATTTTCCTCTTATTATTATGTTTTAATTTTCTTTAATAAAGTCTATTTTTTACAAATATAAAAAGAAAACAACTACTGATATTGCAGAATTAGCAAGTGTTTAAATCCACTCAGAACTGGTGTTTCAAATGGCCCCTAATGCCCTTAATTTATCCTCCGTTTCACAGCTGGACATTACATTAACACAGCTTTGCTAAATGGTTTTCTGACCAGGTCACAGAGTTTATAGTTATTTCTTTTGTTGTGTAAATTACTAGAAAGGGAAACAAACACTGTTTTGGAAAACTGTAACCTTCCTATAAAAACAACAGCATTATAAGACTGAATAGTTAAGTAAAATTGTCGCATCCCCTTTCTGTTGTTTTAACAGTGTAGGCGTTTTTGGTAAAAGGGTAAATGACCTCTCTTAATCTTGGGCAATGGTTGTTTTAGATTCACAAACAGGCCTTGAAACCTGTGCAAATTTAGCTGACTCTACACTTATACAAAACCTACATGTTTGATAGTAATTGTATAAAGGATTTAGCCAAATTCACATACAGAATATAGAGTACAAATCATTCACACCAACTATCTAACTGTGGAGGCATGCAAAATCTATAACTATGTAGCTGAAACCCTGACGGATAGTGCTTATAGGCAAATATGTTATATATTCCCAAACTATCACTGTGCATTGCATTAACAAACTTGGCCCAGAGACCAGATACATTCTGCATTCACCACTAGATGCTGCCAAACCCAAACACTGCACCTTTAAGTCAATATCCTCAGGAGTAAATTAACTGTTGAATAATGTTTTGGAGGACATCCATATTGCAATAAATCAATCTTTCTGAAGCTTATTGGACATTGTACTTTATGGTACAACAGAACTGCAGTGTAAGGGATGACTAAATGCATTCATTTTGTGCCATGTCACTGGTTAATTAGATATTTGTGTAAACTACTGGTTGAATGGTGTACCTACAGTGGGCAATTGGTGTACAGTTATTGCATAATTTCCTAATGTGATAGTTGTATTATTGTAACCCATCAATAACTTTATGTTTCCTTACTTCTTCTGAGGTTACCTGAGTACAAGCCTTCTCCAGACTTTGTTTTCTGCCTGTACAACACAGAGGGAGATGCAGCCTACAGCGCCTAAAAACCAGGTCATACGATTATAAATAAATACAAGTAATAAAGCAGACGTGACCTCAGCAGATGTGGCATTATTACAAAACAGCTCAAGTGACACTTGAATGGAGTTGGCTGCAGTACAGTTACAGCTGAGATAATGGCCCCCGCTGATCGGAGAGCAGAGAAACACCACAAACCTTTGAACTCAAACCAGGACATGGTCAAATAGTGGTTTGGGCGATTAAATATTTATGATTACTTCACATCGGTCTGTAGGATGTACGCAGAACATCATTTTGTTCCAAACAGGTTCCAACACATGTGCCAGGTTGGCCCTTCTGAGTATTTTGGAAATGTCTGATTTATGCAATAGTCATACAATCATGAATTCATCAAGTCTACTGTTTACAGAGTGGTTTTAAAAAAGATCAATTAACCAATGAGTGTATGGTTCTGTTGGAGGAGAAAAAATCTCTTGATGTGAGGAGCCAGAAATGGCAACATTAATTGAACTTTAGCTCAGATTACATGTCATCAAGGTCTGCAGAAACAACCTAAATATTTGGACCTACAGTGTTATTAAGGCCATTTTCTGAGTGAAATGTTCTCAAAGTACAAAATACACTCAAGACACTGGGTTGTTTGAGGATTGAATGACTTGTACTAATGATAAAACGTTCATCTATCTCAGTTTCAGGTAAAGGTCCCACTGATAAAGCAGAGATAGATGGCTCAAAGTGGCTGCTGCATCGACACAGAGCAGAAAGGTTGTCTCAAAGGTTGAACTCAAAGATAAGAACAAATCTTCTGACGAAGAGTGTTGTCAGACTGTATCTGCTTATGACTGAATATGAGCACATTAGTTTAATACGTCTTTATACGCATGTCTAGAAATGCCAAATGGTTTAACTATAGTTCCTCATGACAACTGAACCTGCACTGTAAAAAGTTGTAAAGTCCAAAGTAATACTACCGTCATTTAATAATCTGTTTTCACATAATGTGAGTTTTGTATTACAAATAACACTGACTAAATGTGGCGATTTAAAGACAGTTTTACAATTATTTTTACATGCTTTAACTCGCCACATTTAGTCAGCATAAGTTGTAATACAAAACAAACCTTGTTATGTGAAAACAAACTATAGATAATTTTAAGAATAAAAAATATTTTACAATCGACTTCTTG
>JAVQKG010060283.1:0-17800 GCA_036025885.1 Hypseleotris bucephala
GAGAAATGTTTGTGTTGATTTTAAAAGGAACCCAGTGTCACATGTCGATGGTATGGCCCTTCACTGTTTGACGTGGAAAAAAATTGGCCCGCAGCAAAGTTAACTTGCCTACCCCTGCTTTATATGGTAGATTAATATACAAAAGACATGTGTTTTTAATGAAGATTTTCAGTTTCAGACCACAACTGATTAACAGAATTGGTATACTGATCCCAGGGTTCATACAACTTTTTTAAAATGAAATTCAAGCATTTGTCAAACCTTGAAAACGCATCGCTAAATTTCAAGCATTTTCAAGCATTCCAAGCACCAGTACGAACCGTTTTCCCCATCCACTATCTAACTGTAAGCACAAATTATAAAGATTACAGCAAAACCTTAAAACATTGATTATATTAATATAATTTTTAAACCAGTTTGTGCAAGAAGACTGTTCTCTTGGATTATAATTTAGTCATAGTGATTAAACTAACCCTGATTCACTCACCAGTTTCTGGATCAGCTCCTTCTTGCTCTGAACACACAGGTTGGACAGATTTGAGTTCTGGGATATCTTTCTTTTTTGATCTTTCCACCTTGGGGGTTGATTCTTCATCTCTATAGACTAAAAACAAATTGTGAATTAATTATGATAAAAGAAAATAGCATTAACCAAAACAGAAAGTATATAATAAAAGTCACTAATTCTCACCAGTGAACTCCTGCTGTGGGGGGACGTTTTCGTCATTCTTTGTGCTTTTTTTTGGCGCTCTGCCTCTGCGTTTGGTGATGATTTGGGGTTTTTCGGGTGAGGGGTGTTTCTTCTTGCTTTTGTACGGCACATAAAGGCTGTCCTCTGATTCAGAAGATGTTTGGGACAGTGAATCTTTGGACACAGCAGGAGACGGTTCAGCCTGTTCTTTGGGCTGAGTGTCTTTGCCAGAAATCTCACTGTCTTCTGGTTTTGCTTTAAAAGGAGTAACATGGACCGCCTCTTCACAGTCAAAATCAAATGTATCATTGAATCCCAGTGATGTATTGAGTTTGTTATTTTGAGTCGGGGGTGCTGTTTTTGAGTGGGTGGAGGACCGATCTCGACTTTTGGAGCGGGCTCTTAGTTTAGGGTTTTCCCACGGTTTCTTCAAAGGACCACGCTCTGCTTTTCGACCTCGCTCCGGTTTCTTTGGAGCTGGTTCTGGTTTAGTTCTGGTCTGAGCTCTCCTGCCCCCCTGTTGTTGACTTTTGGCTGGGGCAGGCTCAGGGGTTGAATGCTGCTGATACTCTTCAATGGGATCTGCTATCACTGGTTCTTCCTCTTGGTGTGTATGTGTGTGGTTTGTATCATCACTGCAGATTGGACTAGCTGTTAAAGTGTCCAAAGATGAGGCAGTGTCTTCAGTAGTCGTCCTAAGTTCTTGCACGCGCTCAGATCGTCTCCTGCTGCTGCTTCTGTCGGCATGACGACGCCTCACACCCACAGTCGGAGGCAGAGGCTTGTCCCTTTCTTGTTCTTTTGAAGGTCGATCTGAGAAAGTCACAGTTTTTAATATTGCTTTTCTAAAAATAGAGATTAGATTTTACAATAATACATTGCTTACCTGTGCACAAAGGTGAGCCCCTCTGAGGTGGTGTTTCCACTGTATTCTTGTTCTTCCTGTAAAAATAAATAAGGGTCACTAAAATGAATACTATAATATTAGAGGTGATATCAAAGCAAAGACAAATTTTTGAGAAACCATACAGTCCACGGGGGGTATTAAAGTTTTTTTTTTCCTCAGTCAACTTCTGTTTATGAGGTACTAAGAACTATGAATAATTATTTGTGTTCAAAGAAAAAGGTAGAGTATATTTAATATTTAGGTTACCTTTGTGAATCTGTTGGCTGGGTCTGTAGGCTTTGAGGTTGAACAGTGTTGTTAGTGGACTTATTCTAAAAATAAAAAAGACAATTAGGTACTTATTATCTAAAATGAAACAACCTGTAACAACAATAGTGTTTCAATAGGTAAGAGTATTATTTAAAAGTACAGTTGGTCAAACCTGTGAGGAGTTTGCCGACAAAGCTTCCTGTTCTTTGAGTTTCTTCTTGAGCAGCAGCAGATGCAGAAACAGAGCCTGCTGCTCCCTCTTCAACTGCAGGATCACCACGTGCGCCTGCCTCACCTTCTCCTTCTCGGTCTGTAGAGCCACAGCCAGGGCTTTGTTGTTCTGCTGGACGCCCTTCAGGATTGTACTGGTGTTGCTAGACCCTGTGAAAATAAAAAATAACAGGTCAAGCCTTCATATCTTGAGTTTAAGCTTGAAATATGACTGTACTTTAGCACAGATCTAATGTGATAAGAAGATACAGTTAAGCCCCCAAAATCATTCATATTCTAAACCGCTGCTGGACTACAACCAAAAACACACAATCAAAGTAAAGACGAAAGTGTTGACATAAAACAGGATCAGCATTTGTACTCTAGCCAAAGCACAGATCTGAATAATTTGTGTAATTGTGAAGACCAAAGTAATGACAAATTATAAAGGTTATTTAGATCTATACAAAAAGAGTGGTTCAAAATGTTGTCAACACACAGACAGCCGTGTTTTGGCAGGTTTTGCCCCCCTCTATATTGTAACCACACCAAAAAGAGTTAAGATATCAGTGGATTCTTTTATTTTGATTATGTAGAGTCACATGCAGTAAAAAGACATTTTAGGGCCTGCGAGCCACAAAAAAACTGAGGGCCAAATTTGCCCCCTGGCCATTGTTTGGACACCCCCGCACTATGCTGTATCATCAGCCAGATCAAACCCATTACTTAAACACACAAACTCAAAAATGACTTGATGATAAAACATTCTTGTTATGATCAGATTTCTCCCCTTACCACTGCATTTGTTTTGCGTCCGGGTCCGTCCTCTGTTTGGGGCAGAGACACTGGCCAAACGTTTGTTCCTCTTTTCCTTCATCTTTTCTTTTATATCCTCCAAACTCTCCTGGAACGACTTTTTCTTTGCCCGTTCCTTTGCCATGGCTCAAAATCTTCAATACAAACAAAGTGTACAAAAATAAGCGTTTTTTAGCAAAAGATAAAAGCAACAGCGACTAAACGTGCAGGGAGGGTTGCCAACGCTAGCTACTAAAGGCAGGCTATAGTACATTTATAACGGAGCACCAAATGATTAAGAAATACGTTTAAAATGCAACTTACATGCGTTATTATTTGCCCAGTGTGTAGAAAATAGTATCCTTCAGTGAAAAAGCGTGTCTGTGAATATTTAAATACCAAAACAAATCATTTTATCGCAGCTCATCCGCCTCTGAATCAGTTGACGTTCGAATTGTGAGCCGCGGTCGCTGATTGGTGGAAACAGAACCACGTCACTTCCGCATACGTACAGATACAGCTGAACGTCGCAAGAGAGCGCTAATGGACTGTTTATTTTTTAGGAATACTGGAAAAGATTGTAATTATTCTGTTTATGGCTTTTATTCAACTCCATCTCACCATTGGAAGCTCAGAAAGAAGTTACAAAACTGCAAAAATGTATGTTTGAAATAAATAAATGAACTAAAATGCATCATGCTCTATTGTATAGTAATGGTCCAGTTTAGTCTATGGTTATCATAGTCTTTATTTTATT
This sequence comes from Hypseleotris bucephala, assembly GCA_036025885.1. Classification (NCBI taxonomy): domain Eukaryota; kingdom Metazoa; phylum Chordata; class Actinopteri; order Gobiiformes; family Eleotridae; genus Hypseleotris; species Hypseleotris bucephala. The sequence continues at coordinate 3,610 of JAVQKG010060283.1, forward strand.
TATTTAGTATGATTATTATTATTCGGCTGGGATTACACCTAAGACACTTCGTGGTTTAATACTTGTTAATGTGTACAGCACAATTTTCCCATTGTGGGACGAATAATGATTTTCTTATTAAGCCATTTCATTATGCCACTCCAAATTTATGTTGAATGTAATGGTTCTAAGTTATTGGTTTTTAAAAAATATCACTGTAATAGCATCCTAAATCGGTAATTTATACAAAATAACAACAACGCACAAAACACTGAAGATTATATAGGCCTATCCAAATCTAATGGTAAAAAAACAATACATGCCAGACTGTGGTACCCAGGCAACAGTTTGAATTAAGATTATAAGTCCCTTTATGGAATGAGAAGAATTGTAAATTATAAGAAGACAACAAATGTTAAGTGAAAATTTCAATACATTTATGTTTTCACAGTATTACACAGTATACAGTATTATCCCTGCACTTCTTCACTACTGATCAATACATTCTTTACCAGCTGGGCTCTTGCTTTATATAAACGTTCCACAAATATTGAATTACACTGAATACCACTTCATGATCTCATTTATTTTCTTGAGTCAAAGTCAAACTGGGGGTTATGTCTTACTTGGCACTGGACATTGTATAGAAAGTCTGCACCTGTAGCTCTGCAGCTAATGCTCCATCCATTTGAGAGTGTCAGCTGGGATCCAAGAAAGTGTCCGTGACTGAATGGCACATTGAGGTTACACAAAAGTTTTTGGTAACACCCGGGTGTTGTCAGCGCCACCCACTGAAAACAAATGACTTCAACAGCAACTTAAGACCACAGTGAATCATAACTAGTCTTTCGTCACAAACCATTTGGATCCATTATTGTAGGAGGCATTTAAACATAAACACGACCTAATTATAATGTTATTTAAAATCCCTGTTATAGCCCTTTTTTTTTTACACAACAGGCCCGCACTCTGGAGAAGGTCAGGGTTGTGTGTGTGAGTGTGTTGTAATGCTGCGTTAAGAGTGGTATACTGCAGCAACATGAGTCATTGTTTGAATATAAAATATCACTTGTCTTTGCTTTCTGTTGTTTCTTTCATAAAGGCACCAAGGGGAAAAGGGTTATTGCACAATTTGGGAGCATCTAAGAGTGAAATTTTACTTTGGATTTGAGCAAAATAATTACACAGTCAATAGTACAGTATATAAGACTTCATCTGAGAAAGAATGAAGAGCTGTTACTCTCATACTTCCTGGCTTGTGTGAGACCGTGATAGAGGATTGAGAAAAGGAGGAACAAGAAAGGGTAGCACATCAGTCATTAAAACTTTCAAATTTCGTTTTTTTTTTTTTTATTTCTGTTTGTTTGTTTTTTTGCTGCACAATCTTAGGTATGGCAACTTTAAGGTGAAAAGACAGAAGAGGGAGAATTTGAAACATGGTTGGTAATTAGACTACAGGAAAGACCCCACAGGTTTTTGGGCTTGGCTTAATAGACAAATCCATCAACCAGTTTTTTCATGGCACCTCTGCACTAGCCACATGTCCAACTCCTGCAGAGAAACTTATTATCACCAGCATGGAAGAAAAGACAGAAGATCCAATCAAAAATGCACTCCCTGGCCACTTTATTAGGTATAACTTGTACCTAATAAAGTGGCTGCAATGTTGTTCCATCTGTTTTAAGCTACAGTATTTGTGTGTTCAGAGGTGGTCAACTGTTTTCTTTCTACACCATGCACTTTAGACCAGTTTTCTGACCTCACAGGCAAAAAGCATTTTCACATCTGAATCAGCACTCATTGGATATTTTATTTTAGGACCATTCTCTGTAAACCACTTAGATAATTTGTTTTAGTTTGTTAAAATCCTGGTAGATGGATGGGCAGTGCTTAAACTAGCCCATGTTCAAAGTAACTCAAATGTCTTACTTTTACAGTTTAAATTTGAGTATGTTTGTCATCAACATGGTTTAGGTCTAAGTGCATTGAGCTGCGACACATGATCAACTTTTTGTGTACCTAATAAAATGGCTTGTGACGTTATTTCTTTTTCCCAAAATATTATCTTGAAAATGTGACTTAAAAATAACTTCTCATAACAAGGACTCAACAGCACACCCTTTTCAATATGAGGCTATGTGAACCCCATTGGTTTAAATGATGAAGTATTCCCCACAAGAACCATGAATGTGATACATAATGGCAATTTGGTGTTTTGCCGCACGCTGGGTTGACATTTTAGGGATAAATGCTTTCATATTAAACTTCCATCTGGTGTGGCTAAATTGAGCAATTTTTTAATATCTGTACAACTACATCCAATATATTCATAATACAGGCCAATAACTCAGAGAAAGAGAAGCAGCATTGTCTCTAATGGTATTTAAAATGTTCAAATATGATTAAATGTACCCTATTATGCTAACTTTTTTTGTTATTGTTGTTTAGTTTTCTCATCAAATTTATTCCCAGAGCTGTTTTGTTTCATTTGAACATTTGAGTAATCCTATGCTGATACCCTAACCTTCTCATGAGCTGAAAACACATAATATAGGAAAAGCCAACTACTTTCCATTGATCAAATTCGATGTAGTAGTGGAGTAGGTGTGGTGAGAAGGGGAAAACAGGGCCTTAAAAGTACATGCACATTTGTTACCCTTTTCAGTATAGGGAGAAAGCAACAGTTTCCAAAATGAAGATGAAAAATTAATTCATAAAGCTTGAAAGAAGGCATAATTTAATCTCATCTTTATCTGTTTGGTCCAATCAGCCTATCCCAAGCCAGGAAAAAAAGCTCATTTGTTTCCCCTTGCAGATGAAAAGCATTAACTGTAATCTACCCCCTTCCCTCTTGTGCCAAAAATACACAGCTCCACTTTCTAATATGGAAAAAGTGGTGTTTGGTGCCATGCTCATAATGTATCTTAATGAAATCATAACACTGGCTGCATGTATAACTATCCAAAGTCAACTCTGAAAAATGAGAAAACGGTTCCTATTCTGTGGTTATTGAAAGCATTGTATAGTTAGGGATGTAGACATAAAGTGGTGCACCCTAATTATGAACAGAAATGGTGTTTGATTCGGGAGTGTGAGAAAATGTCTTGAGTGACCTCTCCTACCTACATTATCCCAATGCAAATCCTCTAATTAAAACCTACTATATTTAGATTAGTCGTGCACTGCTGATTGGTACAACTATACTGCAGCAGCTTAAGAAAACATAGAAATAAACAAGTGATGATTTATCAGTATTTGAGGTAAGTTGAATTAGTGGCTCACTTTACCTTGAACCCACATACTCCAGACAATAGTTTCTCACTGCGATTTTGTCATCATGCCTTACAGACTGCTACCAATTGCCCACCTTTGAAATCCAGAAATTGCTAGATATACAGTAGTATTTTTATGAGAAAGTCATAGTCACTTAGTTTGAAAAATTTTAAAATTCTTTATTTCATGGGGGATTGTGGTAAAAAAAATCTAAAAAGCCTTTTTCATTTTGGGCTTGGAGTCATTAAAAGCACACTAATGCATGTCAGCATGTGCCTTCTTCAGGATGTGAATTTTATACAGTACATATTGCGATCTTCTAATTTAGTTAAGTAATTTACTCATTTACTCATTTGTGCTAGCCCCAAGCGTTAATAAATGTATTTAAGTGGGTTATATCAGGAAGGGCATTGTCAAATCAACATCTCTGCAAATAGGAGGCAGATATTTTGCCATGACTATACCCAAACAATAAGCCAAAGGGAAAGAATAATGGTATTGGACAAAATATACAACAAATACAAAAGCTAAAAGTAAAAAAATAAGCAATAATTCATAAGCATTGGGAATGGATCAACGTGTTGTTGCTTTTCTTGACTGTGAACACATATGACAGCAGCAGGTCACAGTTGCTTCTCAAAGGGACTTGGCTCGGTCATCATGCCTTGCGGGCTGCCCTGAAATGCCCCATTGAGCCTTACACTGCACAGCCAAAATATCCCCAGAACCCCTACACATCCAACACCACCTCTAGCATGTTTTCACCACAACACACCAGAGGAAAGTGGAAATGACAAGGCCACCATTTTGAACTTTTAACACTCGAGTCTTCCGGCACAGCTGTTGTTTTGTGCAGGTGCCGTGTCTGTGTGCCTACCTCTCTTTGTCTTCTCCTGCAGACTCCAAACCCAGGCATGTTTGTGGGAGGAGAAACATTTGTGTGGTACAGTTTGGACAAGATTTGAAATGGAGAAATTTAGATTGAGATTATGTGTTCAGCTTTATATATAGAGTAATAGGACATCTAAAAAATAATGGTTTGTGGCAGACTTAGTTATGCATCATTTTAAACATCATTATTTTAGGCTACATATTTGTGCCATGGGAGTAACAACAGTACATTTCCTGCTGGTTTATTTTTGACTATTTAAAGTTGTCCTCTGACTAACTTTTTTACTCCATTACTTTTAGATACTTGATTTTTGGGTAATTTAAGTGACTTTTTTTTTACTTTTCTGAAATTCTAATACAGTGTGAATAGGGCTTAACACACAATACTGCAATGGACATTCTAATAATAAAAACAGCCATTACATTGTTGCATTACATCAGCATAAAACCTATCCACAGTCAGGTGAGTAAATTGATCTTTGACATCCTGCATCATGGTTTCAGAATCAGCTAAATTTACAGTAATGTTAAAAAATGCCATTATTGTGAAAAATATAAGCTGTGAAAGCATTTCCTACATTTTCCTCCATCTTTATGGCGTCTATGTTTTTAATGCAAAGGTCAGTTATTTGAGAATATAGACATTTCTGCAAATTACCAGTTGTTCTGTCAACATCTCTCTCACATTAAATGGATAAAATATATATTGTCTTTAGTCCTGGCTTTTTGTTCAAATTGTCTGGTTACTAAAGTATTAAGATTAGCCCTTGATTAGAGAATATAATAATTCTCATGTCCAAAAAGTATACTGTGTGTGCAATTTTAATACCATAACAGCTGTTTCTTGCGACATTTAAATACATTTCTACCCAAAACTGTGAACCACCTTTTGACCATAAATAAATAGTTTTTGAATACAATGAATAAACTCTCTTTAAGTTGCAAGGTTATTCTGGCAAAACAAAATCCTGTCTGTCTTGTTTTATGTCACAATATTACCAGTTGAGCATTCGCGTCAAAACCACTTTCATTTTTTCACTAAAATTTCCCATCTTTGAGAACTGACAAATAACATGCTTGACCACATTTTAACCTTTACAGTGTGTCCATGTACAGAAGAATGAACTGAAATCCCTGGATGAAAAATAGTAGGGTTTTTGTATTGAGATAGATAAAGTGCATTTATCATGTGTCCAAAGAAAATGTAAGCCTGGAAATAGACATGGAGGGTTTGGCCAGGACTGTCTAATACGGGACGTCCCACACACAGATGGTCACAATCAACACTCGATTCATAATAATAATAATGAACACTGCTGTGACATGTGGGAGAATCGGGGTGAGGTGATTGATGGGCTAATAGCTTTCTCAATAGGAGGTTGGAAATATTTACTTTGGAAAGATGGCACGAAGCGAAGACCAAAATATCCCACTAATTAATCCAGTTTAGTGTCAGTGGACTGATGAGAGAGGGGTCTAGTCTAAAGAGTTCACGGAAAGATCGGAAATGCAATCGCTCAAAAGTGAAAGCTCCTAACGCAACAAAAATATTACCAGTTGTATGCAAAATATTTTTGTAACTTAAAGCTACAAAATCAAAAACAGAATCTTGTATTTACTGGTTGCGGCTTCTAAAAGTCTTGACTTGGTACGGGTCTTGACTCCAGTTAATCAATCCAGTTTAGAGGGAGAACTGTTGAGAGAAATGTCTATGTAGTCTGAAAGGGAATGGAAATATCCAAATTGCTCTATGACAACAAAATACATTTCCATTTTGTTAGTGTAGATGCTAAATAATGCAGTGTTTTCATACCAAAAGGCTATAAAGTACACATTTTAGGGATGCAGCACTTGTTGTCTTGAGACCAATGTTAAGATCACTTTTTTGGGACTGTGGTTTTGCTCAGTTGGTAGAGTATGTGGCCTATAGTCAGAGCTTGAAATGCTTGTTGTGTGTTCAAACCTTGATCCCTCCCAACTCTTATTTTTGGTTTCCTGTTGACTGACTAATAAAGCCTAAACGTCCAAAATAATAACTTTTTGGTCTTGATTTGGTCTCGGTCTCTAAAGCTAGCCCTAATTTATTCTTCTAGCCTTGGGATCCCTGAGCTGGCTGAAGTGTCTGGGGAGAGGGAAGTCTGGGCATCTCTGCTCAGACTGCTGCCTCCGCGACCCGGCCCCAAATAATTTATCTACTTTAATCTCTGTAAACTGAGGAGAGAAAGGTTAAATTGTACATAATATTTTGAAAATTCAAGGTCCAGATGGTGTTTCAGACCCACTTACTCTTGCTTCTGTGTCTCTTGATTTGTTTATGAACTTGAATATAATAATTTGACTTGACTAAACCATGTGCTGCTTAGGGCCACAACATTATCAAACTTATCAGAAAACAGACGGTAGATTCTTGTTCTAAATTACACGTGTGGGAAAAAAGCTGGAGGCAAAAGTTGATCTGTCAACTTTAGTCATAAATAGTGCATGTCTAAAATCCCAAAAAGTCTAGGTTTCTGTGAAAAACGACTTAAAAGAGCAAATGTTATCAGTGTGCAATTTAAAGTTTCAAGGGAGGATGGAAATAAGATTAACTGTGAATGAATGCAAGGAGTTTTTGGCTGGGTTTTTTGTATGTAGGTTCAACAAAAGGATTTAAAACAGTAAAACGTTATATTTCATTAAACGCACCAAGCCAAGATTAAAAATGGTACCCAATTCGACTTAGTTTCACATATTTATTCAAATATTATAGAGAATATATATTTTTACACAGCATTTTTCTTGTAAAATAAACATCTTGAATAATCCATGCTATGTTTACCATTGATAGTCATATGCAAATTAGGATTGAAAACGCACAGATATAGTGGTCAAAGTCACAGCTCACAAACAGTTTACATATTGTCATTAGACCAATAAATTAGAAGTAAAAAAAAAAATTATATTATGACATCTTCAAAACTAGCCTTGTGTGGTGTTTGAGGTCTGTCAGACACATTTAAAAAAAAAAATAAAAACACATATAATGCATTATGTTTTGAGCTGAAATGCACTGACCTTGGCTCTTTTTCAGTAAATACTAAAAAAAACCTGTGCACACATCCCTCCTACGCTTTACTTCACTTTGAAGGTGTTTTTGTTTCTGTCAGATCCAGCAGCGGTTTTAGTGGAAAGAGAAAGTTGTAAAACAGATTAAATTATTAATATTCCAAAGTTCTACATATTTTATTGGTCTAATTTGACATCCATCTAATCCCTACCCATATTCAGATTTAGAACACTTATTTGAGTTCCAGAATTACATAGATGCACTAGAAGAGAACAAATTTAAAATGTTGGCCATATCTCGCAATGGTAAAGAAGTGATTTTTCCACTCACAATCCTATAAAACCCATTAAGAAATTGATAGAAATACGTATAGGCAGAATCCACACCGCTAATTAGTTATTTAATTCATGGTCCATTACTAAAAAATTGGTTTATTGGTTTAACTTTGAAAAAATCTAAAAAGCTAGCACCAACCTAGCCTTGAAGTTTCTATACACTTTGTCTGAATGAAGTCCAAGTGATGTTTGAATGATTTTCTTACTTTATTTCATGTCATGTGTTGGTCAGACCTAAAAAGAGCACCACATAAGAGGCCAAACCATTCACTATGAATTTAACATTTTGAGCCACCTCAATTTTCACAATTTCAATTCATTACGCACATTATTTTGAATTACCAAATGAGAAAATAACACAATTGCAGCACTGTCAAATCCTTATGTACCTATGACGTCTATATCTGTGTATTTCCATCAAACACTGTCCATTTCACTGCTCTTCTTCAGTCCTGGTCCACATATGTTTTAATAGCAGTAAATCTTGAGTTCTGATTGAGTTGTATTATGGCTTATGTCAGTACGGCGCAAACAGGAGGGGCCCGTGTGTGGAGCATATGGTCCCGGGGGCAGGAGGCGGGGGTAAAATGCTTTGGGGAAGTGTTTGGGTTTGGAAAAAGTTTGAATTTGCAGCGGGGCGAAGAGGGAACGGTGGTAGAGTCGCCATAGCAGCTGCCGCCACGGAGATCTGTCGCTGAAGGAGACAAGACGCCAAAGGTTTGGTCAAGTCCTGGTTCTTCCTCAAAGCCAGTCGAATCTGTAGTAAAGAATATATCAGAAAGTTCAAAGAAGGACTGTGAAGATAAACGACAGTAAAGGATTAAAGCCAAAGTATTTTAATCCAGGTTTGGAAGAAGGAAGCATTTGAGAGTTGAGTTAGTATCTGACTGTAAATGTTTTAGGCAAGTGTTAGACATGCAGTAAGGTAGGGGTAGGTGATATTGGAAAACTATAAAAGCATGATTTTATTAAGATGAGAATTTCAGTTTTGTTACAATTTAGTTACCAAAAACTTTGTATTTATTTATTGCCTTCACAAAACCTTTAAAACGACAATTTCAGAGTGCATCCAATCCATTATTCATCATAATACTGAAGACTTGTATACTTGTTTATTTTTCTTATTACTCTGGAATTGTTAAGAATTGCTAAAAATAACAAGGAAGAGCAAAGCACATACTGTATTACGACTATTCAACTATCTTCCCACTTTTTTCACCATAGTTCCCACCCTTACAGTAAAGACAGCATGGCTTTCCAAAATAACGCAAATGCAAAGTGAGCAAGAAATAGAATCAGAATATTTTTGGTGTGGATTTGATTTTTTCCGTATCCATATATGACCACTGTGACATAAGCATTGTCTTGGTTTCAGGTTAGTAACTTTCTTCACCTGGTTTAGTTCCACCAACCCAATCTCAACATTACTGAGTCTATTTGGGATTAGCATGAAGAGACAGAAAGATGTGAGCAGCCGACAACCACTGATGAAATGGTGTGAAGAAGCTATTCCTGTCCTTCAAAAATGTTTACAAATACGAAATTAAGTCAGTGTCTGGATTTAGATGTTTCTTTTGGCCACCCATTTTAATTTTGCAAACTAATGACTAGTAAATAAGCTATTTACATATCAGTTTGTCTTTAAACGTACCTTAAACATTTGCACAGTACAAACCCCCAGCTTACTTACAGTCTGAAAGCTGCGTTGATTCCAGTGATTTCTTTGGAACACCCACTTTAAATTTAGCAAACTAATGACTACTAAATAAATTGCATATTTAAAACTATTTACCTAACTTGAACCTGCTTGTAACATTTACACATTACAAACCCAGCTTAGTTACAGTCTGAAAGCTGTACTGAGGCCAGTCATTTCTTTTTTCTTTTGCACACCCACTTTAAATTTTGCAAACTAACGACTACTAAATAAATTGCATAAAAGCTATTTACCTAACATGTCATCAAACTTGCCTATAACATTTGCATAGTACAAACCCCAGCTTAGTTACAGTGTGAAAGCTGTATTGAGGCCACTTTAAATTTGGCTAATGACTACTAAATAAATTGCATATTAAAAGCTATTTACCTAACTTAAACCTGCTTATAACATTCGCACAGTACAAATCACTGACAGTCTGAAAGCTGCATTGATGTCATTTCATTTTTCTTTTGCACACCCACTTTAAATTTTCCAAACTAATGACTACTAAATAAATTGCATATACATTACCTAACAGCATGTATTTAAACATTTGCACATCTTACTTACAGTCTGAAAGCTGTGCTGATTGCGTTGATTTGGTGAATATGGGCTGAATTTGGGTTTTGCCGGTTTTCCCGCTGCCCGGTCCTTGTGCCTGCGGCTGCTGATGTGCTGCAAGATGTGAGTGGGAGAGAGAACAGCATTTACATTCACAGACAACACAACATCTCAATCTGCATAATCACAAATTAAACTAAACCTAATCACACACACACACTGACTATTTAGTCGTTTGGGGTCGTCCTGTGTACATTTTTCGGTAAGGGGTTGTAAAGGGTTTGAAATATTTGTGGGGGCGGGAAAGGGGTGCATCTTTTTGGAGTTGATTGACAGGTACAAACAGATGGTACAGCACACGAGGCGCGGCGAAATCTCTTCAATATTCATGAGCACCTGGCCAAAGTTAACTTTTAAAAAACATTGAGTGGTGTACATAGGCCCGCACTGTAAAATCAGACTGGTAAACCTTAGCTAAAAATGTAGGGAACAAATTGATTTGGATTCTAAGTAAAAAGTCGGCTCATCTGCTAGTTTCAAAATATTTACATATTACTTATAAGGCTTTGTAAATGCTACAGTGAATGAATGGGGGATTGAATGGTTGTCTGTCAGGTTGTCTCTATGTCAGCCCTGCAAATAACTGGCCAGTGTCCAAGAGTATATCCCGCCAAAGGCCCATAGTTGCTTGGATAAATTGCAGTTCTGCATCTCTCAACAGTGGAATGTCATAAATAAATGGATTTTAATCATTGTCCTATTACTTGGTGTAACTTTGAAGTCACTAGTTTTGTACACTTCTTAAAAGGGAACTATGCAACTTTTATTTATTCCTTAACTATAAATAAAACACAAACTGCATTTCAACTAGCTTTCACCAAATGGCAACAGCTCAAAGAAACAGAAAAATGCAAAACTGATGCAGACCTATTACTTTTGTAGTTGAACTTCAAAGTGCCAAGTAATAAAGTTTTTGCATTCTTTTATATGTATTACGATGGTATTTTTCACTAGATGCAATTTCACTTTTTAAAATAAGGTTAAAGCTGCAGTACCTGGTTTTGTGACTGTAAAAGTTTGAATGATACACTTCCCTTTCCTATTTCCTTTTCTTTACCACCCTCTATCACGGTCTCACACAAACCAGGAAGTGCACGCTGTGACGTATGAGAATAACAGCAGAGATCTGGAGCTGTTTTATACTCTTTAAAATAAAACAATAGCTCCTTCACATTTTTCCTGATGGATTCTAATTCTGGATAAAGAATGTATCAAACAATCAAGAGTACCCTTGTACCAAGAGAGCGTGTGATTGGTTAACAGTCCTTTCCTCGCTCTAAAACAAAAACCCTTATAATACAGCCCACAGGTGACCTCAAAGTAAATTTTTTTTCTCTCTTGGGCTATACTAATAATAATACAAGGACAAAAGAATCAGGTGGTGAAGCTTTAATTTTTACAGTGCTGCTCTATGCATTCCCATCACGAGCGAGACATATTCAGATGCTGTAGAAGAGGCCAGACTTATAGTGGCTTTGGGCTCATTATCTCGGGGGACGTGTGGTGTTCAGTACAGCGACAGGTGTGAGATCTTTTCGGTGTAATTTGGCATACAACCAGGATCTGATTTGCACTCCGCGATGATGCCGGCTGGATGAAGTGACTAAGGATATATTAATGCTTTTTGAGTCATCCAACTGTGATGTTCAGAGTGGTGCCAGGGCTGCTGTTTGTTCCTCTCGTGTTGTGAGTGACAGTAAACAAGTAGGGTCAGAAATGCCCAAAACTGTGTGAATAATTTGTTTTCTATGGCATTTCTGAGATACATTACTATACTTTACAAAACAAAAAATACTACTTTTCTTTCATGTTTTTTTGTTGTTGTTAGGCCACACAAAAACAACAAAATATATGTTGACCTGTGTACATTTGTAGTTGGCTCAACTTTCTGAACAAATATATATTATGGTCTAGAAGTACACACATCGCATTGGCTTTATCTTGCAATCATTAAAATATAGTGCCCAGTCCTGAAAACAAACTAAACATTTTCTGGTTCAGGGATACATGCTATATTTTAACCTAGAAATCTAAAGAATCCAACCATGCTAAATTGTTCCAGTACTGACCACTTTAGGATAAAAACGCTTTCACTCTAACCCGCAATGATCAAGGTGCCGTGCCCAAGCATGGCATCAAATCAGAAAATTTCTGGCTCTGAGGTAAATATATAAATATGTAACTCTAAACGAATCCAGTAATAATCATTTGGTCCTTTTACGCAGGTGCTAAGTGAGTATTATTTTTTTAGGATTTTATTTAGGTAGATGTTAATATTATCTTTTGTCCCCTCTCCCCCTCACCTGTTTGAGTTGTGTCTCTGAGTTGACGTGTACATCACAGATCTCACAGTGGAAGGTTTTGTTTTGAAGTCCCGTCGACGACTCTGCCGCCACCGCCGCTGCCACCTTCGACTTGACCCCTGACCTCGGGAAGGACTTGATCGCTCCGTCACCGCTCCTCGCCTCCAACATGGTCTTGTGCTTAGTGCCTTCGAGCAAGAATCAATACATGCATTTAAAATTGTAATTTATTATATTCAGTATGCCAAATGTATGTTATAGGCTACTATATGTTGTAGCTGACTATAGAGAATGGGATTATGGTGTTTTAGCCCCTATAATGACATATTTAAAAGTAAAGGCACAAGCATATTAATATGATAACACCAATAAAGTTAAGGTTTTCTCAAGTACGGCTGCATACATTTGAAAAACAAGATTCAGTTCACAGCACATTTAAACCTGCCTGGAAGCACTCACAATTAAATGAAGACTAAAATATTAACTGTTAAACTTCCACAAGAATCACATACCTTTGAGAACAGTTAATTTATCACGTACAAAGCATTACTACATTAAGAAAACACCACTGAGTTATAAAAACTGTCATGTTTATATGTTAAAACTTTGTGTAAATCTATGCAAAAAAAACATCACTGTTAATTAAGTATCAATAAACTGCTTCATTGTATTATTGTTAATTACATATGTATTAATGCTTTAGTACTTTGAAGTTAATACAAAGCGCTACCAACTATATCTTCATTTATGGAGCCAGTTTCCTCACAGAAACATTAGCAATCAAACTAGTTTAGATTTACATGAATGCTTATTGTGGTCAGTAGATCTCTCACCGCTGTTGTGAGCCTGTAGCTGAGATGCAGAGTTGACAGCGACTTTACAAAGTGAACAGTAAAGTAAACGAATGGCCCTCTCCTCTTCTGTCTCATCATCCGGGGCAGTGTCCACCTCTGGGTTTGTCTGAGCGTCCAGGTCTTTTGGCCCGGCACAAGATGGTGGCGCGGGGTCAGGGGATCCACCACTTGAAGGAGAAGGGACTGGGGATGAGGGCTCTGAGAATAAAAACAATTGTGTAAATACAATATAACATGGGCAAAGATTACTGCTTTTAAACTACAGTTAAACCAGTAATTGCCAAATGATGAGTGAGCTTCAAGAGTGAGACAAAAAGAGTTTCAATATAGATTCAAAACTGTAGTTATGTGCAAAAATTGGGGCCCAAAAGGTTGAAGGGCCCACCATTACCAAATTTGGACTAAACCAGGTCTAAACAAGGACTAAACCAGATCTAGACGGCAGCCTAACAAAGTGTAAGCTAGGACTAAACCAAGACTAAACCAGACTAAACCAGACCACTTAAATAATAAAATAATAATAACTGAGGCCCAAGAGGTCGAGGGGGGCAGAGAAGATTAAATCAGGACCTAACATGGACTAAATCAGGTATAAACTGAAAACAAGGGCCAAACACTGAATAAACCAGCTGTAAATATGATCTAAACCAGGACTAACCAGGTCTACATGAGGACTAGGACTAGACCATTTCAAATCTACTTCCTAACCAAGACTAAATCCAGACAAGGAAATCCTTTCACTGGACCCATAGTAAAATGTTGGAGAAAAGTGAGTCACAATTGAAGCATTAAGTGTAAAATTAGGCACAAGAATGAGACCAGATGGGAACGTACTGATTTAAACAACTTGACATTTTTACAGTTAGTCTCGTGAAAGCCTTGTTGCAGAAGGAAGAGCAGGAGACAAGTTACCCATAATAAAAGTATAGGCTATCATAAAATTAATGACTGGCCCCAACCCATCTGGATACCAACATATGCACAAAAAAATGACACAATGTTTTGCAATAGAAAAATGACTCCAAAATAGTGGGTTGGATGAATATATCAGAACAGCAGTGTAACTGTTAAAAGCAGAGCCGGACCTTCCTATACGCACACTACGCAACTTGCGTAGGGCCCCGCGCTGCGGAAGGGCCCCGCCTCACTCCAAGCGATAGTGCCTCGCTACTGTGGTAACTTCTATCATC
>JAVQKG010060329.1:0-12010 GCA_036025885.1 Hypseleotris bucephala
TTCAGTTATCACAATTATTATCATTAGAAGAGCAGCTTTGGCAAGACAATACTTAAATTATTTAGTTTTCAGAGTTTATGAACATTCTTAAGGTTGATAAAAGTCATCTCTGTTCTGCACATACCAGTCTCTCTTTACTTTCCTGTGAGTAAGAGAAGTCAAAAGAACCAGGAGGCAGAAGCGGTGTTGGTTTTCACGAGGATTCCTTTTGCTGCAGTGCACCTCTGGATTTATGTGTCTGATTAATTGCTTTTCATATAAATCACAGGTATGGGCCCGGGGCATTGCTTCTATCTATAGCTGTGTGAGAAAACAGGCCGGCAGCACAATGAAAGTGAATAACAAGGTGACAGTTATACCTTTGAAATGTCGGAGAATGTAATAACTTTAAAATACTGGGTTTTGACAGCTTGGGCACCTGCTCTGAAGAAGTCTGTGTGGCCTCAGAATTGAGAAATGTACTGTCACACACATGGCTCTCGGGGACAATAGATCTTAAGTGGATGCAGTTGATGTCAAAACAGTGCAAAGATGTGTTTATATTTGCGGTTCATTATTGGGATTGGGTCATTGTTTGCGCCTTTTAGTCAAATGAGGTAATTCAGTTATGTGCTGTGTCCTCCTATTAAAGTTTGTAGGAATGTGCACTGACAACATTTGCTTTTATCTGAAATGGTGTCAAGACTGGATTTAATAAACTAATGCATGGTAAAGGGATATATTTCAATGTAAAAGTGAGTTAGCCAAAAAGGAGCAATTTTATTTAGAGCTTTCTTAGTCTTCCTATTATGTATATTAGTCTCCACTGTACCCTGTCTCAGAGACTTTCTTTCAGCCAATGACTTTATACTTCCTCAACCACTCTGCCAATCATTGCTCACTCCCAACAGCTTAGTGATCATAGAACACCAGCAGCTCTTTGCCCAGATCCATC
Source organism: Hypseleotris bucephala (assembly GCA_036025885.1). Taxonomy (NCBI): domain Eukaryota; kingdom Metazoa; phylum Chordata; class Actinopteri; order Gobiiformes; family Eleotridae; genus Hypseleotris; species Hypseleotris bucephala. Next base: position 935 of record JAVQKG010060329.1, read on the forward strand.
TCACTCTTCTCTATCTTGATCTAATTATCCTCCATCACCATCTCATCCACAGAACTATCACCTTCTCATCACGTGCCACATCAGAAGCAGCAGAACCATCTCACTCTCCACAGATTCTTATGGCCACCACTGTCCATCCTTCAGGAGAGAGCTGGTCTAGAAATGTACAGCCTTTCTTTGCACAATACACTAATTTCATTTCACAGCTTTCAATTTTCTGATAACCTGTTTGTGTTTACAGGTTAAATTCAATACTCTCTGGTGAAAAAGCCCAACAATGAAACTAAATAGTTTTACTTTGGTTAGTCAAATATTGAATACTCCACCACACCCATTAATTGAAGCGAGACAGAAGATAAAAAAGGGTTGTTCAAATGTATTTGTTTAATCTAGCAGCTCGTCAGGTAACACTCCAAAAGCTCTTTCTGTTCTACTTCTTGTCTTCTTAGTAGCTCATTTTTTCTATTCCACCTTTCTTTCTTGTTCAAAGTCTCCCACACAAACCTATCAGTCACCATCCCCTCTCCCTCCTCGCTGCTTCCCGCCTGTTCGGACCGATACAGAAGTGGCGCCGATGACTGACAGCTCCTGAAAGAGTAGCTATAGGAGAGAGCGAGTGAAGGCGGAAGAAAACGTGTTTAAACTGTGGTAAAGAGACAGGGCTGCCGTCAGAGGTGTGAGATATGAGAGCGGAGATAGCAGCAGGGACGGGACAGTGGGAGGGAGTGGAGAAAATGAGGTGCAGATGAGTAACAGGACAGTATTTAATTCAGGAGGTGATGGAGGTGATAGGAGCTGTCTGTGTGTCAGGACAAAAGGGGCCTAGTACAGTGAAGAGGAGAAGGATAAAGAGGAAGAGACTGTCTGGAGGAATGTGAAGATTGAGTATTGTTATTCTTAGACGTTTCAAAAATAGATAAATTAATTGTGTCAGTTCTCTATTTGATTAATATCTGAACTGTGAACTGGAATATACATACTCTAAAATATGCAATTTTCTCAGATAAAAATGTTTCACAACCCACACAGAACAATAAATAAGACTAAACAGTACAGAAATATATACATGTAGCATTTAAGATGAAAAACCTTCTTTGTTTGTTTATAAACTATGCCACCAGAAGTCCTCAGGTGGCATAGTTTTAGCTTTAAAATTTGAAGAAAATCTCCTTATTAATTGATTAATTTGAAAAAAATATAGTAAACAAATTAATTGATTGGCAAAATTAGTTAGTTGCAGACCTATTTCATTTTATTCAATTATTAATTGATGTTAGGCATTCCATTGGCTAGAGACTATCCCAGCAAGTCTAAGTCATGCGTTGGGTACACCGTGGACAGTGGCCAGTTACTCACAGGACATGCAAAGACAATCATTTACTTTTGCATTTATTGTGTAGAGGTAATTTAGACAGTGGGAAGAAGCCAGAGGGAATGGACAATAACTAGGAGGAGAAGGGGACACTCATAGACTGTGGACTCCTTGATGAGAGGCACAAGAGCTAACCACATTTCCACTGTGCCAATGGTTTTTACATTTTTACATTTCTGTCATTAGAAAACACTAACTTTATATTATAGAAACATATGCTTTCTTTATTCAAATATTTTTTAAATGTTGTCTGAATGTATTTAAAATTGCATGATATACCCTCATTGTTGACATTCAGAACTCAGAATATATGAAACCTAAAGACAAAGAAGCAGATATAATGAGCACACTAAGGCAAAACATAAAATTATATAAGCCAAAAAGAAGTTGGAAAAGTTACAGAGAATTACAATGAAGTGAAACCAACCTGGGAGAGGCAAAAATATAGTCTATTTGAGAGTCTGCAGACTGTCACGAGCTCCATTCTCACTTTCACTACAGAAGCTGTGCCGTCTCTTCCCTCTCACTGTCTCCTGTGTCCAGACCGCTAACAACTACGTACCTTTGTAATCTTCATACTTCAGTCCAGCGTTTTATTCTTTTCAGGTGGAGAGTTGAGGAATTGTGCCATGAGACAACGCTGTATTTCTGCACACTCTATGTTTAAATCTTCACACTCGAAGTCTGGATGTGTCATTGTGGACATGATATAAAACTGGAAATTGAAGACTCCGAAGCTGAAAGCACATAATTAGCACTTTTTTCTTTTTGGCTTCTCTATTAACACCATTCTGAAGACATTGCTTACTGTCCGCAAGGACACAGTCAAAGTAAATTATAAACAAAGCATTCAAAAACAATTTGTCTTTTATAATAAAGCTGGAACAACATGTCATTGTAGTTGCTTTGTCCAAAAAGTGTGGGAATTTAAATGTTGCTTTTATAATGAGATTCTGTTTTAAGTATTGGTTTGTTTAATATAAAAAAGGTTGACTTAAAACATTTGAATGGATGCTGTATTGATAATTTTTTAGTTCTATTGGCATAAACGTTCTATTAAGAAGTCATATCTCATTACATGTTTAAATACTGAGTATTATTGGGTAGAGTGCCCAATAATTGTTAATTATGTGTTTTATTTACAGTCCACCTACAATGTATGGCATGCTGCTTTTGCCTCTCAATGTCCAAAGAAATGCATACTTATATTGGTCAGCAGGTGATTTCCTTGTCTGTGGTAAACTTGTTTTAGACTGTGTTAGTCCTGTGACTGATTGTCCAGGGTGTTCCGCATCTAAGGTTGCTGTCTATTTTTTTGTTGGACAAATGAACTCTTCCTCTTCCTTACCTGACTTATCTTGTAGACACCTTGTGCATTTCCTCTTTTTGGCAAGTGAAGTTGCATTGCCAGTAAGCCTTACCTGAAGTATGCTATTTTGCCCTTTGTTTACCCTCTTGAACAGGTGTGTGTCCTGTATATAAAGCTTCAGTCCGCTGCAGTGTTGAGGGAGTCTATAGAGGTGAGGCAGAGTGTGAGAGCATCAAGTCCAGTGTGCTGACAGTCAGAGCAGGCTGAAGGCAGTCAGGATATCCCATCTATGAATCCACAAACACACATGCACCACATTCCTGCCTCGTCCATCTGTTAGCAAGAGCACTTAAAGCATGTTACTATCGTCCTGCTCCTCCGTGGATTTCCTCTTCCTCCTCGTATGACTTGTGCAACAAACATTTCTAGCATTTCTATGAGCCTAATTTTGGGGCCATGAAACTTAACAATAAAGAAAGTCCTGGCCTGTTTGGTATTTTTTTAAAGAGTTCATTTGAAAGGCAGACCTGCCCACAGGTAAAAACAAGCTGCATACTTGCCTTATGGATGCACTGACAGATTGGTTGTGGTCTTAGGTATTTTAAAATTTAGGTATACTGCCAACACTACCAATTCACCATCCCAAAATACAAAAAATGAATACATCTATAACAACCTTGTATTTGAAGTGTTTTAGTGGTAGATACATTTTTAACATTATGATAGGAAGTCAAATGTGTTGTTTGTCACACCACAAGCTGAAGGAGAGGAGAAAGGAAAGTAAGGACTGAGTGGTCGGACCATACTTACACTGGTCATTGCTATATTACTATACTTTACTATATTTTGGACACTGTGGCTTAACAATTGCATAAATATCAATTCTTCCTCCATATACACCATTTGCAAACAATTATGTGTTGTATATCCGAGCTAAAAGCTAATGCTAATTATTGCAATTGTTTTTATTTCTCATTAAAAAAACATTAAACTGACTTCTCGTTGCTGTTATAGTCAGAATTAGGCGACTGGTGTGTTATCAACCTGAAAGGGGCCCCAAGAAAGACAGCTAAAGTTGTGTTTTTTGTTTTTGTCTTATCATGCACTTCTTGACCCTGGTTTGTTTGTTAAATGAGCTTTTGTCCCACAGTTTAATGTCACGTACAATCTAAATATTATTGTGTGTTGAAACGGAGCAACAGGCTCATAACAGGCGTCTGCTGTTTACAGAACCGCCCTGACAGTGTGTGTTTGTGAGGGCCTGTGTGATAAAGCACAGGTCGAAACATAATGCATTTTCTTTTCTATTCACACCAGCCTTTTCTCATTTGTAGTTACTCTCTGCAGATGTTTTTGCTCAGTTTGATTTACTCTCTTTGCAAAATGTTGAGTCAGATGTTGTGCCATGACGAAGAGTGTTTACATTTGCTGTTCAACTTATTAGACAGTGGGTAATCTATGGTTTAAACAGTGAACTTCAACACAAGAGGTCCTAACCCTGGTGACATGTAGGTCAGAGGAACAAAAAAATGGGCAATTGTAAAGGTTTGAGAACGTTTGACAACAAGGGCCAAATTGTGATGACATGAAGACTTGGTCAGAGCTTCTTCTAAACTGCAGCTCTTGTGGTGTGATGTCAGTCCAAGGAAAGAATAGTGGTAAACCATGTAGAAATTGGGGACTATTCTTTGCTAATACTGGTTTTGTTTGTTTTGTTTCTATGTTTGCTGACAAATTATTATAATGCTATAATGGTTATTTTCTCCACAGGGGCAGTACCGGCCTTCAGACCTCCTGTGCCCAGAGACCTTCGCCTGGGTCTCTATAGAAAGATGTGTCCCAAAGCTGGACACCTCACGCTATTCACGCCTCAACCAGGACCCTGATGCAGGTGTGTGTTATTGCTAGCTGATCAAATTGAAAATAGAGATTTGATTTCTAGAACTAATGATGAAAACATATGGTTGCTTATATTGTTTTAATAATGTTTGTTAGAGAGAGAACAATGAAATGGTAAGGTTTCTAGACCATTTTCTCTATATTATTTTTCTTTTTTTTTTTTCGTTTTGTTTTTAAAGTTTTGTTGACGTTAATTTTGAGATAATGATGAAAAATGTTGAGTTGGTCTGAGTCCTGCTTATCTTGCCAATAATGATGTTCACTGTTTCGTACACTATTCAATTTCTCTCTAACATTACTAATTTCACACTTAATTTTTTTGTTCATGCGATATTTTACAGTCTTTAACGTCTCCAGTGAGCGAACTCACAGCCACAAAGCGCCCACACTGCCATTACATTAATGGTGATAATCAGTGGTAATAAAGCACTTGCAGGAGGTAGACTGGCAGACGCCTTGGTCAGGGGGATTGGTTTGACATGGGGCCTTGTGTATTGGGGCTTATAAGTGAAACTATGTCTGTTAAAATTGCCAGGTAGTCGTTGGCACTAGAATAAATATAAATTACAACATACTTTACTTTTTATTTGTTCGCCATTTAGAAGCTCCCTCACTTTGGTAAAATGACCCCAACTCTGTATTAGTTTAAAAGATTCCACTACTCAAAACACTATATAAAGCAGTATCTATGTAACTTTAACTTCAAATAATATGTCATTGTTGTTGTAATTTTGAACCAGTAAGTCCAAAGTTAAACAAATCACCCCTTTATTCATTTGTGTGCTTAGTTTGAACATATTTTTCTTGAATATATCTAAATCCATGTGCTTGATGTGGTGTGATAGACTAACAAACATGCAAATAGGTCTACCTAATAAATTGGCCAGTAAGTGCAAATGCAGCAATATAAAACTCTTACTTGTATTGCTTAAAAGATGATACTAAAGGCAGTGTAACATGTTGTGGGGCTAAGTGGAATACTTTTCACAAAGAAATGTATGCAGAGTTGATATTGAGTGTGCTTCTATCTAGAGTGGTTTAGTGCTGTTGTTTAGATTCTCCCATTAATCTGCATCAGCAAACAGGAGAAGGCCAGTGATAGACACTAATATAAGATTTGGCCCGACACAGATTAGATTGTCAAGTGAATGCTGCATGATGTATGGTCAGTATATTGGAGAATTAATAAATTAATAGATGGGGGCAATTCTTGAAAATGAGTTTAAATATATGAGAAAAGACAGGGAGGTGCAATGGTGTCATAAGCTGGCACAAGAAGAGAAAGATATGTATAGATAAAGTAGACGACCGACATTAGGAGGTGGAGGAGATTGTTGTGGTGAGGTCATTCTTGGACGGTGCAGTGCAGGAGAGAAGGAGCCAGTAACTAAAATGAATTGAAACTGTATATTGAACTTTTCAAAATGCATCAAATGTCTTAGTAGCTTGAAATGATAAACACTTAATATTGATTGGTGTTGCTTATAGAATCCCCAGTCCAAAGAAAATACGTTCAAGGCAGTTAGAGCATGTACAAAATGTATATTCCCCATTCTTTGGAGGAACAGGGTTTGCATGGATGCCAATTTTTATACACAAACGCAATCTTTGCAATCTTAAATGGAAAATTGTATTGTCTAGGTATTTTCATTTTACCCTCTACTCCATTTGATTGTGGATTTGATTTGATTGTGGCTCACAATTTTGAAGTTTATGAGTTTAGAGTTTGGCTTTGAGCTTCAGTGAGTACTTTATTACGTAAGCAATCGTTTTTGGTGCCAAATAAAACTTGCCTGTACTAGGTATAAAAATAAAATTGATGCTTATGAATTCCTAAAAATATACACACATTTGTCACAACCCTCTATGTAGCAGTTTATATAACCACACTTCGAAAGATGTTAAAATCCTTATTCCCATTTGTGGGTCAAGACTTAGTCCTTTCTGGCTCAGTTCTTTACAGTGATCCCTGTAAAAATAAAACCGTGTGACAAACTGGTAATTTACAACATGGCGATTAACAACTTACAGCAGTGATAGGTCTGACCTCCCCCTGTCAATCACTCCACTATTGCTCAAGCAGGCACTAATTACAGTGGACCAAGCTGTGGCCTTAGTGTTGGCATCTCCCACCGTGACCAGACTGTGTTCTTGTGGCTCTTGTGGTGCCACGGTTCCTGCCTGGACTGTTGGTTTTGGATGGGACATGGTATTATTTGAGGCCCCAAAGTTGCATTACTGGCTGCCTTCATCATGACTAGCCCTCAAAAATGTCTCCAAGGCTTTGGGGTTGCAGTGCAGTTGAAATGGCGTCTGCTATACTCTGCAATTTGGTTTTTAGATATTCACCAAGTGGTCAGTCAGTGAGTGAGTGCCTGGGTCAGCGTGCCCCGAAGTCAGTGTAGATTCAGTAAGGAGGCTTGCTTCTAGGTTTATGATCCAGGTCTAATTGGCGTGATCCAAAATAATGAGGCTTGTTGTTGGCTTCAATACAATAAATATTCCGGGATAGTGCTAACTGGTTGAATGTCTCTCTCTCTGTGTATAAACTTATACTTGTTTGATGCCACCTGGGGCATAAAGGATATCATATCTTCTTATAGTGAATTGGGGCAAAAGTGGCACTGATGTTGGAGCAGGTCGTCCACTGACAAGAAGGTTGGGGGTTTGATTCTTGCTCCTTATGTGTCCTTGGGCATAACACGCCATCCAAATGTGTTATTGGTTTGTTGTAGATGGTTTAGAATGCCAGAAGCAGCTACCACATATTTTTCAATCTGTCCCACGTTTTTTGTAGAAACTCTTTCGGATGACCCTAACCTTAAGTGGACCTTACACATTCATTGTATGCTAAAATATACCTAGATAAACATGTTCCATCTTCCCTTTTTTATGAATCTGAAACTCACTACTGAAATGAATTATTCATAGTGAAACATTCTATAGGTACAGTATATAAGTTCAGAACATTTTCAGGCCAAAACTTTCCAACTCTTAACTCTTAACAGATAATGTAAGATAAAATATATTTTAGAGCCATTGGGTGCACGATGGCATTGTGATTAGCATGCCTGACTCTTAGAAGCTTGTGGGTTCCTTTTTATGGTAGTTAACGAAGTCGTCTCTGTAGTCTGCTTGTCCTTTTTGTTTCTGTAGGTTGCCTCCAGCTTCCTCTCACTTTAAGTATCCAGATCTCCACAGAATTGTACAAGACTGCTTAATTTTACAAGAAGAATCAAATGGAAAGTTTTGGGCTAAACTAGCAAGCAATACAAAACTGTTATTACTACAACATAAACCATTTGCAGCATCACTAAAAGCTATACCTCTCACTATACGCAGACGTCTAGTCCAATATGTCTCGCGGCTGGTGTCGGTGTGTGTTTAGCCTGTGGTTTGAATGAATGAGACTTGCTCGATGACGGTTCATTCATATACACTTGTGTTGACTGCGTCCTAATGAGGTGTGCAAAGACGTCCGATCTATAGTTTACACTGGCTCTGACTCAGGCTGATTACATGAACACTGCTGACACATGAAGGCTTCAGGGCCCCTTACCCCTGCACATATGAACCGTCTCTCATATGTTCATAATCTGTGTTTGTCTTACACTGGGAGGAAGTAGGAGCAATGCACTCACAGTATAAGCTAAACACTGGAACAATGACTGACGCTTGTGGTCACCCGGCGAACTCTTTAAGTGTCTAACAGGCGCCAGCCCGGTCTCGCAAAATTACACCTTATTTAACAAATCAGTCGACGATATGTGCAAATGTATGGTTACTAGAAACATTGACTTGACAAAATGAGGTCTGTAGCTGCAGGCAGACAGTGGTAATGGTCCGTGATTACTCCCAACAACAATCATTTGTATTTAATCTGTGCTGTTTTGTGTGTGAGAAAAAGTTTACAATTAATCACTGAGTGTGTACAAGTCACTGCCAAAACAGCTTCGTCAGGCCCTTAAGATCATGCGTTTTGCAATTTTAGCTGCATTTCACATTTATACTGTATACAGGACACATGTAAAACTAATGTGGAACGTAGGTGGATTTGGCAAAAGATATTAGACATGGCTTGTTAACAGTTTTTGTCATTGTTTTCTGTTTGTCTTTGGATAGCAAGTTGAAAAAACGTGAAGAAAATTTTAAACTGACAGTTTATTTTCAAAGCGTCCATACCTCTGCCTCTTGTCTTGTACACTGCATCCCTATTTGAATTTAGTTTACTGTCAAATATTACTATAATAATAATGTATGAGCAAGGTATTGTGTTTCCTTTTCTATTCATAAGTGTTTTAAGATTGCAGTCTCTGAAATAAGAAAAAGTAAATATTTCCAATTGACTTTATTCTTGAAAAGTAAAAAGCTCCCCTTCAAAGTCTAAGCTACCTTATATTCAAAATCTTGTTCAACTTTGATCCAATACGGCAAAGATGCTCTACAACAATTTTTGAGGTTTTGTTATTTTTCTCATTTAAAATTTCAAAACAAAACTAAATCAGTTGCTTGCAATTATTATTTTTTCCCCAATGAAAGCAGGGATTCACTTCTCTCAGCTCCTCACTTGCAACGGAAGCATGCTTTGAATAATCATTTTCCTCATTTTAACAATAATAGAAAATATATCCCATATAATCCTTCATATAAACCATTTAGTTCCTCTCTTGAGCGACGTCAGAATACATCAGCTGAGGTCCAACGTGGCTTTCACTTTCACCGGATCCTCTCTGACACCAGGGTCTCCTCATCACAAAGCCATCTTCATACCTACACTGCCTTTTTGCCCTTAGTTTTTCACTCTTAAGGCTTATATGAGTTTAGTAACATCGGGTCATAGGAAGGCTACATTTAGAGACTAACTCGATCCGTCGCCTTTGACCAGTGTCCGGTGTTTAGCAAGTGTTGTGAAACATTGAGATGGATGGACATAGAAGGGAGCGTGGCGAAAAGTCAAGGCCCATAGTGACCTCTGTGAGTCCCAGACCGACCCCTGCAACACTCCTTCTCGCCCCGACCCTTGAACCTCGACCCCCGAACCCTGACCCCCGGTGTCACTGCTCGACCGGACGTCCTGACAGCAGCCCGGTCTGGATCTACTCAATGTTAGGAGAAGAGTGAAAGTTGTTTATAGAACGTGCATGTGGAGGGTGATGAGGTCCAAATTGACAGGGTGGCGGAAGATGTGACAAAATTGCTAATCATTATAAACAGAGAGAAACTATATTGTTTTAGGTTAAAGACTTGATTTAGTTCTGGTTTAACTCTAGTTTAGATCTGATATAGTCCTAGTTTATCTCTTATTATTTAGTCACAGCAACAATATGGATGTTTTTTATTTTCCTTGTTAAGATCTGGAGGCCTAGTTGACTCCTGCTTTCTTTCCAGATTTAGTGCTGTTTTTGAACTTGAATGAAAACCAGGGCTAAAGGTTCAGTCTTTGTTTAGTTCTGGTTTAGTTGCCCTGCCAACTACACTCACTTTCAGTTAACATAGAAAGACGAATGTGCACTGGCTGGCCAGGCTACTGGTTTACACATTTTACTTGGTTTAGTCCTGGTTTCTTGCCCTTTTTTTTAAACTCAACATATTTTTAATATTTTACAAATTCTTTTAAAATTGAAATTATGGGGCCACTGTTTAGCTCAGTAGGTAGAGCGTGCGGCCCATATGCAAAGCCATCAGAGCTTGCCCCGGTTTCGTGAGTTCAAATCCGGCTCACGACCATTTGCTGGATGTCAAATGATTTCCTGTCAATCTACTGTCCTATCAATAAAGCCAAAAAAAAAAAGCCAAAAAAATATCTTTTAAAAAAAAATTTGAAATTATGAGAATCTAAAATGTCTAAAATATTGCAGCATCTGTCTTGTCCTCTCTTGATTGTGAGCCCTTATATTACACAGTAATAACACTACTTGGGTCTGGACCTCTGTGACAACAATGCTGCACAGGGCCATTGACATCCTGACAGCAATTCCGTCTGGATTTCCTCAGTGTGGGGCCAAAAGAAGACGTAAAGCAAAAAGTTGTTTATGGTACGTGCGGATGTTTGGATATCCTGACACCGTTTGAGAGATAGGCCTCGTGGCTCCACTTTGGGCCGTAGGGTTAATAAACTGTGCTTTAGCCCCATATCCAAATTTATCTCAATCTCTCACTATACTTAATAACTTCACAAGAGGGACACTGCTGCCTTACACACCGCTGTAGGGCTTGTGTAACCGGACGCTGAGAGGGCTGTCAAAATGATAAAGAACACAAGGAGAGCACATTGTTCTTCGATAGACAATGCTGACAGCGCCGGAGATTATTCAAAAATTAAACAGCACTTTCTCAGGGCATATTAATTCTTCATAGCTTCAAAATTACATTAATTAAAATTCTCATCTCATCTCATCTTCTACCGCTTATCCGGGGCCGGGTCGCGGAGGCAGCAGTCTAAGCAGAGATCCCCAGACTTCTCTCTCCCCAGACACTTCAGCCAGCTCTTCTGGGG
>JAVQKG010060351.1:0-12662 GCA_036025885.1 Hypseleotris bucephala
CTGTGTGACATACCTATTTGAGAAGTCTAATTGAATTCAAGAAAGTTTATGAATTTACTCTTACTTTGAGTTTTCTACCATGTTATAATCTTGTTTCCTTGAGCTGCACCACATTACAGATAAATAGGTGAATAAACCCAATCTTGCCATTACTTTCCATAGTTTGCATTGAATTTAGTAGTGAAGTAGGCATTGTCAACAAAGGGAAAGAGGGCCTTAAAGGGACATGCACCTGATCCGAGGCTGAAAAAAAGCTATGGTCCCTTTAACCTTGCATTGTCAGTTGTAAATGTTTTTGCAATTTTAAACTGGCCCTATATCCGCGGCAGTGCAAAATCAGCTGAACCCACTTTGTGGTATTGCCGGAAGTTGCCACATGGCTTAAATGTCCACAGTGCCACAGGTCAAGTGGACTTATTAACCTGAAAAGAGATATGAAGTTAGGCAAAAAGGAGTGACAAAAAGACAAAAAGGAGCCTTATTAGAAGATGAGGCAAGAAGTGTGGTGAATCGGTGGCTAATCCTGCGTTCCCTCTAAGCCTGTGTAATTAGGACATGGGGGATTGCACCAGGACGGAGGGGGACGCTTCTGGCCTGCCTTGCATTTCATCTTTTCCTTCTTTTTTTGTTTATTTTTCCTCTTTAGTCGAGGTTTGTGGCAGTTTGTATTCTAAATATAGCTTAAGTAAATAGCAGCATGTTCCCTCGTATACGACACAAATAGACACGGCGTGTAGTGTACGTATGTATTGCATTTTCATTTCTACCACTTTGTACACATAAACCGGAGTGCACTTTGTTGCCGGCGCTTGCTGTGTGGCAGTCTCAGAATCTACTTTTTTTGTAGGAATCAAATGGTCTGTTTTGATTTGTCAACGCTTCTACGAGCACACAGCAAACAAGCCCAGCATGTCGGAGAGATGTCTGTTTGTGCAGGGCCTAACGCGGAGCGCACAGTATGGACAAGACATGAGGCCACAGCCCAGCATCCTTCTGCCCACTAATAGCGCTAATCTACTTCCTTTGCCAGTAGACAGTAATAAGTTGTCTATTTAGTGTATACAGAAAAGGCAAGGGAGGGAAAAATATCAAAAATACTGTACATCTATTACAGAGTATAAAAAATAAGAGAATCTATAACGCACCAGCTCATTACAAAAATTCTGCCTCTAATGGAGGGGAAAACGGGCTTAACGCACCCCATTAAGGAAGAATGAAGAATACCCTTTTGTGGCTAATTCACAAAGGGTCGTCTTTTGAAGTGTCTCTTCCCTCTTGCATTTTTTACACTTTAACCGCTCTAATGATGAGATTTCCAAAAACTCCAGATCTGACGAATCTTTTCATAAAAAAATAATTGGATTTGATGTCCTAAAATAAGATGCCAATGCCTTGCCCTAAACCATGGATTAACACATCATAGTGTTATTATTATTATTGCTTAGACTTCATTCAAACCACCCATACAATAACAAGATCTACTAGACATCACATAGCGCTGTCACATTCGAATGAAATTACTGTGTTTTGAACAAAAGGATTAGAACAACTCAGGGTGTCATGTCTTTGTGAAAGTAATCATCCTCATGTGCAGTGTTTGAGCTGGATTAGGGGAAGTGCTCCTGATTCTCTGTCTCCATTGTAAAAACACTAATACAACAACAGTGTACAATATAACATAGGATTTCTTCGCTATTGTGGCTGTTGATCTTAATCTGTGAGATATCGAACGATGGAGTCAGATACAAAAATATTACTTGGAGATTGTGATGTGACAATAGTCAGTTTTCAAACTATAGTAGATGGCATTTTGTAGATGGCATATTTTCAGTATTTTAAAAGAAGAAGTAATAGTCAGTCTCTTCTGTTTCTAAAATTTGAAAACATTTCTTTTATCTACGTACACTTTATTTTCTCACAAAATGTAATTGGAGATTAAAACTAGCAACAACTAAAAAACAAACAAATCTGACTATGCACTTATTAGCAGCCATAACAAAGTGAAGCCCAGACCTCAAATGATTAAGCTAAAGCTGAAAATACTTGTAAAGTAGTATCTAACATCTTAAACATATTGCACAATTACTTTTGAACTGCAGCTTCATATTAAATTTCCACATCTGACAGAAAAGTCAGAATGAGATATTTGTCCCTCATTGTTCAGTGCAGCGTACCGTGGAGTCTATTTTTGTTTGGAGGAAGAAACAGGCACCGAATCCACTGCGCTTCTCATAAAACCACTGAGATACTCCTGTGTTTTGTTCTTGTCTTACACAAATGCAATAGAGACTAGCTGAGGTAACAGTGAGTTTGAGATTGTTCTTGCTATTACACCATCCTGTGTACTCAGGCAACCTCCCGTCTCTGTTAGACTTATATAATCTTTGTCTGGAATGATGTGCTATTGACAAGTTGGCAATAAATAAACAAATGCACAGTGTATGTTTATGAAACTAGTGGCAGTAAACCTTCCACCAACTTCCAAAAAAAGTCAGGTGTTGTTTTGTTTGTCAGTTTTCCTACACTGAACAAAGAATGGAAATGATTGGGCATTTTGAAAACTGAACTAGACTACAACCACAGAAAATTTTGCTTTAATAAAATCCTGTATAGATGTGCCTAGACTTGTAAAACGCAAGCACCTTTGAAAATGGTCAATCACATGACATTTGGTTTAGAAATAATGGGTAGTCAGGGAGATGTTGTTTTTGTGCCTTGTGCAATGAAAAGGGATGGCAGCTAGTCATTGTTTCTAAAGGTTTTTTGTTTGTTCCATTTTTACACATCACAACACAAGCTGCAGAATGTTGTTTCCCTCTTTTGAAGTAGTGTCATTCTGAGGACAGCCTAGTTCATCTAACAGTGTGGTAAACATGTGGTAGAAAACGGGATCTGAGTTGTCACTTCTGGACTAGGGTAAAATGTTAGCATGTTTCTTCACTATAGACTAAACCATAATGTAAACCCATGTCTCCCACAGAACTGCATCTGTTGGTTATAAATATAAAAGAACATACCAAGTTTAAATCAGTGGTAAGTGCCATCACGTCATATCTTACAATAAATAGATTCGCCCTTTCTGCCTGCAAACACGGTTATATATTTGCCAAAATAAAAATGAGGTGCGAAGGCAGACCTTCTGGCGCGGCACTTTAAATTCTTCACAAACACATACTCATGAGACTAATTCCAGCAAAAGGAAAACTGTACACTTTAGTATGTAGGCATTTCATCAATTGTGCCGATAAATAGCAGTGTAGCTCCCCTAAGGATATTGGCGACTGTTGAATAGAAGCTAAGTGGAAAGGTGCAGAGAGGTAGGTTGAGTCAATGGTGTTGGCTTTCTCTGCCCCGGGGCCTAACACATTTGGTGAGCTGACTGACACACTTTGGATGTATTAGGCACCGAGCACACTGCTAACCTCTGGTCTTTTTGTGCAGCACTTCTTCCATCTCTTCCTTAGCCTCTTATCGCTGTCTGTCTGTCACTGCAATCTCCTCCACATACACTGTGCCCATCAGGCCTAGTGTTTCAGCAACATTGCTTTAGCATTGATGTTCCTTCACGCCCTAGCCAAATTGGTGTTTGCTGTCTAGACACGGGTTGCTTGTGTCTCTGTATGGATAAACATACACTCATGGCTCATCTGTTTATAAGGGTGATTAGATTAAAAGAATCTGACGGAAATGCAATAACGCTCTATTAGTCTGCCCGTCAGGGGGGATAATCATTTCAAATAGAAATGCGTTTTCCATCTTACTATCTAATTTATACTTTCTTTGCCTCTCCATCTGTTTCACTCCGGAGACTAGGTTACGAGTGCACAGCTTTAAAATAGGCCTGGTTCACATTCAGGATGCTGCAATGTAACACAAATAAACAGGAATATGCAGCAATAAATCCCTCATGGGAAAGGACACCCAAAGGCTACAGGGTTTCAACTCGGTCTTTTTCAATGTAGGTATGAGGTGAGAAAAACAAGTCCGTTCACCCATGTTGCCTGATGCTATGTGGTGGTTTAAGATTAGGGTCAAAGATTAGAAGGCTTACACAAGATAAGAATGGGATTAAAAGAGCACAGAGATGTAAAATTACAGATCAGAAAAGCAGGCAAAAACACACCTGAGTTGTAAACAAACTCATAACATAGCGGCCACCTGTCCTGCTCAAAAATCCCAGGGATTGCGGTGATAGAAAACAAAACAATGAATTCCTGACGAAAGAATGGGAGAGCGAATAAAATGGAAGCAGCATCCAATATTCCAGAGAGGGATTCGGCACATCAAAGACTGCCTCTGCAGTAAGTCTGTTAGATTTGGGATTAATGGACTCCAGAGGGGCCCGGACACACACGCAGTCGAACACACAACACACAAAAAACCCACAAACACACAACTGCGCCTGATAAGATTCACAACTGAGGCCCGGCAAAGCACTGCACTGCATTGGTATATCTATTCTAGTAACTCTCCACAACAGTCTTTGCTGTTCCATGATACTGTGTTAAAACATGCTGTTAGCCACTCAAAGCACTTAGTGTAATTTCAGAGTATTCCAGTAAATTTGGAGCTGCACAGCGTTAGCGGTCCAGGTGGCTGAAGCAGAAGTATTCAGAGGGAGCAGCTTTCCAGACATGTCTGAAGATGGTCTAAACAAGTGTTGTATTTTGCTTAGCGAGTTGGACATGTGTGCAGACATAAATTCAATCTGCAAAAAGAAATGTTTTCTGTTTTTTTTTTACTAGATTTAGGGGAAAATTAATAACATATTTCTGATTTACTTTTTTAAAAATAATATAATAATTCACACCCCTTGAATTAACAGAACCCTAAATACTGATGGTCTGAGTGCAGGCATGCACATGACCGTAGGCTGCCTCTGAGCTCCAATGACTTCATGTAAATTACTAAAATGCAAATCCTGCTGCTAAGGCTCAGCTGTCCTCAAATGCATTTTGAGAAAAAAACATGAAAATGAGGAAACAACTCACCATGAATCTGTTGCCTTTAATCTCAACAACAGACAGACAGACAGAAAGACAACCTAATCCCAGTCTCTGACTGCCTTTCCACCCCAATGCCCACCCGCTCCTCCTCACACCCCCCTCTTGCTGCATCCCCTGCCCTCTGGGCTCCAACCACAGGTGCACACAAATGCAAACCACTGGGTGGAAAATGCTCGTTGACAGCATTCTGGTGTGTTTGCGATTGGTCAGTGAACAATGAGGGAGTTTCCTGAACCACTTGTCATGCTGATGGAACAGCTGGACAGCAACACCAGACACGGATCAGGGTGGCAAGAGACCATGACCAACAACAGGGAACTCAGAAATGAGATTTGCCAAAGCTTAAGCTCTCAGTTGATTTACAAAATAAATTACAAATCTCATATGACATGACTATCACAAATCAGCATGCAAAATTCAAACCTGGCCTATTTTTCATTTCTTTACTAACCAGGTGGAGTAAATTAAATATGACTATAATTTGTGTAATTTTTCTGCCAGGAGAAAATAAAAAAAAGTCAACTATAATTTCTCATCTCAAGAGGCAAAAAGACATCAATCACCTGTTGTTGAATATGCCTAGAATTGTAATGTGGTTGCCTAGATACTCCAAAAGCAAGAGTGTGTATTTTCTATCATGCAGCATGTACTAATTCATTCACTCACTGCACTATTGTCTATCTCTCCTCCTCTGAGCGCCAACATGCCAGACTCGCTCTTCCTGAGCAGCATTATCACAATCTGTGGAACTAGATTATCCCTGGGCTCAAAACTTCATCCTCTTTGATCCCCTCTTGGGAGCGATGAGAGGCAGTACAGGGGACCATCACCCACATTTCCCTCTCTCAATCAAGTTCAGTTTATCAAGGCATTTCCTGATCACATCCAGGGACAGATGGACAACTGGTTTAAAAACACCAGCTGAAGATGGGCATTAGTCTGTCAAGGATGCCACCAAGGCACACTAAATCTGTACAATCTATTTGGCCCTAACTTTGTTTCAGCTTCTTTTGAATAAAGGTACATTTTACAAGGTCTATTACAGAACATGTTCCTACGACAGTTGATTGTTGTCATCTCAGTTTCCTATATGTTCCATAAAGGATTAGACATGCTCATAATTCTGATCTCCATTTACAGAGACTTGCGCAAGTGAACCTAAATAAAATACACCTCAATGCTCATTCAGCCATGCTCTGAAATTAAATATAGCGCAGTTGTGCAAACCCAAAGAGAATGAGTAAACACCCCAGTGGAAGTACTTTATAAAGATCCATCACACACAGTTGTTTACACTGCATCCCTTTTAAATCTCCATAATGGATCTTTGTTGTGGTTTGAGGTGGGATGGTGAGGTCAGCTGTTAATTGGCCGCTCGCAATTACAGATGCATCTTAAGCTTGCAGACATCGTCCACTGGGCTTTGATGGGGCCACACTGTAACTAATGCACTGGAAATTACACATTTATCTTTTAGCAGTTTCCAAAAAGTAATGTTGTATGTCTTTTTAAGATAGGAAAAGAAAACAGTACATAATATACTTTGGACATTTCAGACTATAAATAAGTGCATGGCAGCAGATTGGAAGAAGTTGTTGGTTTGATTCTCATAATGGCTAATCTTCATAAGTTAATTTGTCATGTCCTTGCTATATTGCAATGGATTTTCTCAGGAGAAGTACTCCACACTTACTCCTTGTGAATGAATGAATAAAAAAAATGCTGCATATAACAAAACAAAATCTTTTAAGTCCAGTGCCAGCTATCATCATTCAAACGCTCCTCATTCCTTCAACCTCTGTAGCCTTTTCATGTTGCCAAGAGGGTTTCCCCTTTCCCCTTCGCTACACTGAGAAGAAGCAATGCAGTCGCCGCGACAATAGCAGCTACCCAATTAAAACTGTGTTGGCCTCGCAATTCCTCAAGGTATTGCCATGTGACAGTTTAATTAACCAAGCCCCTTATCTTAATTTAGCAGGATCAAAAAGTAACAAACTGAGGTTATCGGGAAAAAACACTCTCAGTCAGTCGCCATACTCACACAGTCGTCAAGGCAGGGCATACACCCTCTCAATCTCTGTCAACGAAGAGGCAGCAGAGCAGAGCCAACCATGTTACAAGGATATTTGATATGCTCATAATAAGATACAGGGAAGCTCTATATGTAGGAGCACAACTTGTTCTATCATGACTACAGCTATAGGGTCAGGTTAATGTCATTTTTTATGATATATGTGACTGCACAGGGCTGTCTTTGCGCGGTGGGTGTTTACGTTCACAGGCTTTTCTTTTGAATTTGAACTGGTGGCTTAGTGACTGCGGGGGGCCAGGCACCACGCTTCTTAAGCCAATCTCCCACCGAGCCTGCCCTCTGGTCCGCCTCTCTTTATCAATCAGACCATCCATATATTCAACTAAAACATATTCCCCCTTTTATCATGTCTGTATTTGTCAAGTCGTTTCCACATTCCTAGATGAATTTGTTCAACTATTCGTAGCAATATACTAGTCGGGTCAGATTTTAGTTAGTGTGTATATGTTATCCTTAGGCAGAGGGAAAAGGAAAGAAACTACAAGTGATTCACTAATGTACATTGTTAGCTATCATAAAGGATTGTAAGGACTGCATATCCGTCTGCTTATATGTAGAGCAAACTATGCTCATCCAGGAGGAAAGTGTCTTGGCCAAAACATTTTTAAAGCATTAACTAGTGGAGAGGGAATTAAACCAGTTTTAGTAGTCTTTTCTCTCAAAAACTATGGACAATCCTTATTGACCAGCTCTCTAGGTTTAAAAGCTTTTTGTTTTAATGCATTTCTTTTCTTCAACTGCATCCATTATCTATATTACTGCAGGCCATGGATGAAAGGACATTGCTAGTTATGGCTCAAAGTCGTGATGGCTCAGACAGGACACGCTGGCCCATTTATCTCTTTGGTTTCCTGATGCAGTGCAACACGGGGGAAACAATGCCCCAGGGAGCCACAAATATTCATTCACATCCGCCAAAGGAAGCAGCCTGGACAAAAAAGGTCCCATGGCTTTTATAGTATCTTAACCAAGTTGTACTAAATTCATTGTCTATGGCAATTTTCATCAAATATCGCATTGTGGCAGGACTAAAGCAGAGTAATTTGGGTTGTTTGTAACTGTCGGCAAAATTGATCTAACAATTTGGCACTCAGTCTGTTGTAATAAATAATCTCTATGTCCAATAACAGTGAATTTCACTGTAGAAGACTGGTATATTATGAAATGTTTGCAGCAAATATTATTTATACTCTTTATTACTTAGCGTGTTGGTTGTCTCAAGTAATTGGTAGCAAATTATAAAAATAAATCTTGCGACTTAACACCACTAATGAAAACGAAATTAGTGAGTGAAGAAACTCCAATTATATAGAAACAATATACAGTGTATACTTAAGCTGTCATATTATAATAAATACATGGCATTATGCAATTATGGATTTGCATGGACCAGACATAGCCAACCTGTGGCTCTTTAGTCCCTTCCTTGCGGCTCTTTGCTTGATTCATCTGTCATCTATGTATGAGAAATCATTATATGTGGTATAAAAGTTGTGTGTTATAAAAGTTGCTCATTACAATATTGTGACACCACTGAATTAGGTCCATCTACCTTTGGCCTTGGTCATGGTTCTTATGCTTGGCTGCACATCCAGTAGTTTGTAGCCCTATTAAATATATACTGCCAATGAATCTTGTGTGCATTAAAATTGGTTGATGCACTTTACACATGCACATTTAGGACCTTTGGCAAAAAATGGCTCTTTGGATCCAAAAGGTTGCAGACCCCTGGCATAGACCTTTGGAAGAAAGAAGTATAATACACTTAAAAGTAAAAACTTGTGGTATGAACTTTTTTCTTTTCTTTTTGTAGATTTAGGAGTAGTTGTGGAGTAAATGAACAGGGGGCTCAAAACTAAAGCCCTTTGAGTGTCTAAAAGAGATCTGATCCATTACTGTGATTATTGCGATGGTGAAAACAGACACAATCTCATCATTACAAAGTTGCCTTATAGAACTTGTAATCTCATATTAACATGATCCCGTTAGGAAAGATGGTTTTAAAGGATGTAAAACAATTGCAGTTTAAGGCAAAAGCAATCAGATCAAATATAACCAATGTAACAAATTCAATTCCCTCAACCTTGGAGAAAACTTCCTAAAATGCAGCACTTAACACTGACGAGGTTTAAAGCAAGTAAACAGACCTTGATGTGCATAAACGGTATATTCTTTTTAATCTAAGATACACACTGTACATTTGTGCAACTGAGGGAAAAAAACATATTGCAAATGTCTTACAACTAATGATAAATGCGTTGAAAGAACTAGCCCAAAATGCACTGACCATGGACAGAGGACAGATGGTCGAGAGGTGGCTCTGGTCCAGGCCTGACAATGTTCTGTATCATTTTAATCTGCTCCGGAGTGTCCACCCTACCACCGCTGTGCCGGGCGACATGTTCCACCCACTGAGAGCACATGCTGGAGCAAATACAAATATACACAGAATTTTAGAAATATTGAGGGTTTTCAGGCTAACTTCAACATCTCTGGCAATGAAAAGCTAAGGTAAACTGTACTATGATGAAGTGTCAAAGGCTGATGGTAATGTAATTCTGCTTCCGTGACAGTGTTAAGTGTTAAATTATTTTTTTGGAATGGCATTTATTTGAAATTACATGGATAATAATGTAATCACTTTGTGTTCTATAGGTTAGAGCAGCTGATTACGTATTGAATACTTGATAGACTTTTTTAAATTCTGGATTTGTCTTAGTTTAGATTTGTGGTTTTATAATTTTTTTTTTACTTTTTGCACTTTTTGAACATCTTTCTAATATTTCCTTCTGTCTTTATATTGACTTTATATATTGCAGAGGCCCGGACTTCTGTGACCTCAGATGCACCTGAGAGTGGACTAAATGGTCATTTTGTAGTAGACAAAGAGGATTTTTATAATGATCTACTTACAAAAATCACAAGGGCAGTGAACAAAGTAAAATCTCACACTGGTACAAATCAGTTACGAATTGCTCAGAAGAGTTTTGGGCCTGTGCAGAGAAACAGAGAAATGAGACTACAGAGCAGAGCACAGAAAATTTAGAAACCATTGATCTCACACCTGCGTTTTAATCTCAAAATATCCCTGCTTCCGTTTGTGCCTTCTAACTCCATCTCTGTAACAACTTACTGTGGGAGACTATTTCAAATTTCCAAATGAGGGTTAGTGTTCAGTGTTAGCCTTTAATGAGCTCAAAAACCCTTATAGGTATGCCATTATTATATTTGTATCTGTTTTGTAGGGCTGCTAGCATTTAGTCGCTTAGTCGATTAATCAGTCAGTGAAATCTTGGTCAACTTTAAAAAATGTTAATCGATTTGTCGCATTCATGCATAAAAAAGCTGGTCTAATTTATTACTCAATAACTTCAAATTTTCATTTTATTAAAGATAGCAGTATATTTTTAGGATACAATATATTTTACTGCCAACTTTTCTTTGTTACTAGATGAATTTTATGTCACTTGCTTGTGTTACACCCCTTCCTTCGATTAATCATTCTGCTGGGCATGACTTTAGTCGGCTAACAATTTCTTTCATCGACTTCAGCCCTATTGTTTTGGCACAGTATATGGCAAAACTACTATGCATGGTAAAGCTGCCATACCTTATGTTATTAGCAAAAACAGTTAACCCTCCTGTTGTCCTCGGGTCAAAATGACCCGCCACTGTGTTAAAAACCCCCGAAAAATCCCCTAAATTATATTTTTTTAACTTGAAATTTTATGACTTTTCCTAGATTGGCCCAAGCAGTAGAAAAGGTGAAAGTTGTTTTTATTCATATGTCCATGTAAGCTGTACAAAAAAAAGGTACAAAGGTGGTCTTCGGGTCAAAATGACCCGACAGGCAAATAGAGTAGAAATCAAGGTCACAGTGTTATTAACACACCACAGAATGTTACAATGTATTAGTTATGTCTCAGATCAATCAGTAGTAGAAGTAAACAAGACAAATCAGGTGGTCTTCTCGCGGACTGCTGTGCCTTTGATCAGTCTCAGATCAATTAGTAGTAAACGTGAACAAGACAGGTGACTCGCAGACTGCAGAGCTCTCTTTCTGTGGATTTCCAGAGGTTATAAAGGTGCTGCACATGACAGGACCCGAATTCTCTCTGTGCTGAAGCCATGAGTGTGCGTTATAACGTTGAAGAGGCTCTAGAGCTGATTTCTCAGATGTCAAACATGTCAAACATAATGTCCCAGAGGGGTTCTATTGAGTTTAGGTCAGGAGAACGTGAGGGCCAGTCAGTGGTATCAACTCCTCCATCCTTCAGGACCTGCCTTCATACTGGCCACATGAGGCCGGGGTTTGTCCTTGCCCCAGGAGGAACCCAGGTCCCACTGAATCAGTGTAAGTTCTGACAATGGGTCTAACAACGTCATCCTGATACCTGATAGCAGTCAGGGGCTACTATTTAACCTGTAGAGGTCTGTGTGTCCTTCAAGAGATATGCCTCCCAGACCACTACTGACCCACCACCAAACTGGTCATGCTGAATGATGTTGCAGACAGCATAACGTTCTCCGTGGGGTCTCCAGACCCTGTCACGTCTGTCACATGTGCTCAGGTTGAACCTGCTCTCATCGGTGAAGAGCACAGAGCACTAGTGGCGCACTTGCCAATTCCAGTGGTGTATGGCTTATGCCAATGATGCTCTATGGTGCTGGGTAGTGAGCACAGAGCCCACTACAGGACACTGGGCCCTCAGACCACCCTCATAGAGTCTGTTTGTGATTGTTTGGTTAGAAACATTCAAACCAGTGGCCTGCTGGAGGTCATTCTGTAGAGCTCTGGCAGTGCTCATTCTGTTTCTCCTGCACAAAGGAGCAGATACTGATCCTGCTCAGGGTCTGAGGACCTTCTACAGCCCAGCTCTCCTGGAGGAACTACTGTCTCCTGGAATCTCCTCCATGCACTTGTCCTGGAGACAGAGCAAACCTTCTTGCAATGGCACATATTGATGGAGAACTTGTGCAGCCTCTGTAGATTGCACCTATTGTTTATTTCATTAACAACAAATCAGCAACAACCCTCTCTGCTTCTTAACTGACCATATCAATATCCCAGAAGTTTGACTGATAGGTTGCTATACTCTGATTAAAAAGTGTTCCCTTTATTTTTGTGAGCAGTGTATATAACGTCATAGCATTTATACTTCCATGCTTTTTGAACATCAACTTATGTGGTTCGTTAATAACTAGCAAGGGCTAGACAAGATTTTACCAAGGTGGGAGCTAAGGAAGAATATAAATAACAAAGATGGTGGCGTGGGAGATGCTTTTTAACAATATTTTTAGAGAAATACAGCAAAAAAATCTGGCAAAACAGCAGCAGTTTGTGTTGTTGTTGAATATACAGTGGTCTGTTAGCTTGTAACTTTACACATGGAATAGATGACGATGGAAGGCTCCATGCGTATCCATCTGAATTTCAAACATACAAATATAAACTAGACCCAGGCTGTCGTAAACGACAGCAAATGTATATCGGCGGAACGCCCCATGCGTCTGCGTCAACTGCTATAACACCAACTGCCTTATGGCGGAGGAGGTGGTGGAAG
>JAVQKG010060366.1:0-13043 GCA_036025885.1 Hypseleotris bucephala
AGTTCATAATGAAAGGATGAAATAATATCATTCATTTGAAAACATATTTAAAACTACACTCTTGTAAATCATAGTACCCGCTGAAAATGACAGAGAGCAGTAGCTATGTCAAAGCCTCTCTCTGTACCTTATACAAAGACAAAATCTGTTTGCAAAATTGCAAAAAAAAAAAAAAATCTGACTGACACTAATGGCTGCAACAGGTTGTTACTGCCATGAGGATAGTGAGCAGTGCCATGGTTACCTGTGGAAACCCAGCCATTAGGGATTTAGACTCCTCCCATTCTCCTCTGTCTCTGTCATCATAAACATGTTTACTAATACCAATGGTACAAAACGATAAGTTACAACTGAAACAGTAACTACAAATATATCTTTCAGAGATATGATTTTTGTCAGACTCTCTTGAATTATGTCGTTGTGTGATCATTTATGTTTCTACCTGATATACTGTATGATTGAATGTAAAACGTTTTAACATATTTAAAACATTTACATTGCTCTTTTGTCTTAGGAATAAGGCCAACAATAATGAAATCCCACCTTAATCTGTAAAAACTGATATATTAATAAATATAAGGTCTTTGGGGAAGGTTGATGAAATGAGAGGAGGAGAGTTGATGAGCCACAGAGGACCTGTCTTTGGATACACCCTGAACCATTGACTTAGCATCACCTCAGCGCAAATAATGCATTTAAAATGTAGCCGGTAATTGTATATGCTTGACATTGTGACTTTAAAAATGAACTGGATACTTTGCATCTGGGTGTTTTGGGCCCTGAAGTTTATGTGCTGGGGACAATCTTCTATGGACCAAGGTAAGCCAATAGAATCCTTCATCTTTGATTGCTTTGACAACCTGTATGTTAAAAACACAGTAACTTAAATCAGAAAGTGAATGTAATTTATGCTAAATTATGTTCATTCTATAGATTATAGACTCTCTATATCTGGCTACCATCTCTGTACACGAAATGAGACAAGGCTTGTGAGTTACATGGTGAACCATATGGTCCCTTACACTGTGACACAGCAATGTGGTGGTTGGATTCCCTGGAAAACATGTCAAATCACAAAATACCGGATGACCCAATACACAGATTATAAGACAGTAACAGAGCAGGTGACCAGGTGCTGCGACGGCTACATTCAGATTGGCCAATACTGTGCATTACGTAAGTACAGATTAATTGATCTTTTTTACATTTTATACATTTTGTATAATACTATACTAATATATATTGTTATAATATATCAAATACATTACAAATTTTATGATGTGGCATCACACTTTGTACAAAGATGATAAAAATAGAATGAAAATCTCTAGTGGGGATAACAGATGGGGCTACATAATCTACATAAACTGCTGTCTGCTAATATATGGGCTGTAACGTGTTATTTCCTTTGAATGAAGCGGTAAACAGGAGTAGGGATTCAACTGCCAAACCAGGATCCTGTCCAACTCCAGATGGATTCTATGGCACCAAAGGTTGTGAGTGGGACATAGATTGCCTGGGCTGGCAAAAGTGCTGCCAGAGATTAAGTTGCTCTTACTGCACAGATCCTACAAGTCAGTACAATGACACCTGTTCTGATTTTGATTGGGTTTTAATAATCATATCATGGATCTATCTTCTGGTGGCTTATAGTTTCTTATACTTTTTCAGGCTCTGATTATTCTGATAATAAAAGTTCTCGTTTTAATGCAACTGTGGTAGTGAAAGTGGACTTCCAGGATCTCATGTCCAGAGAGGGAGGACTCCTCAATCACACTCGACTGTTACATGCAATGGTAATGTTCACACACTATTTTTTGGAGATATATTCTTATTCTTTTGAAATGCTGATGTTTAAATGTCTTTGTTTCTAGGTAACTGGAGTCCTAGAGCCTAATGTCTTGATCTATTACCTCAGCTCACAACCTGTGTATCCTTACCAAACCGCAACTTCACTTATGATTGATTGCAAGTTTATTCCCTCCCTTTCTAATATCACATCAATGCTACATCATCTCCTCAAACACATCCCGGAGGTGTCATCTGTAACTGTGGAGGGTGAGAAACAGGGCAGATCAGTACAAAAGCTTATAGATCTCTCTTGGGGTTATTTTTTCTTCAGAGCAATGACATTCTTTTAGAGTTTTCAGTATGATTCATATAGCAGAGAACACAGCGTTCGGGAAAAAATGACTCAGTCGCACCACAGTTTCCTTCTCCCACCACTTCTATTTGAGTGACAGTCATGTGGGATGTTTCCTGCAATAGCGGAAAATAACACTGCGAACAAGTGCGCACACGTGCACGGAGCGCACACCCACACTCACACTAATCATGAATCAGTCATACGTTCATTTGCACACAGACATACACAGCACTCTCTAGCCATATATTTTGTAACGTAGGTATCTCACAATACCTATATTTAGAAAACATTTTAAAGGCTGCCTATTTGAATTTGAGAATCGTGGCTTCAACCTGCTAAATGGTCATAATTCTTTTGTACAAAGTCTATATGCTCTGATGATGCTATGAATGCACTTGGAGTATGGGGGTGGACTCATCCTTTACTTTACTGATTACCTGACATGAACAATTAGATGACAGTATGTTTGGCTGGGGGAATGTGTCATTGTTTACTTTATAAAGTCTGCCTTGTTATGTAGTTTTAAAAATCACTTTTTTATTACATTTTTTATTACAGATATAGATGAGTGTGCACAACATTTTCTCCACCAGTGTTCACCTAATACTGAATGTAGAAACACAGTTGGCTCATACCACTGTATCTGTCTCCCTGGATACGCTGATGTGGACCCCACCAACCCTGGAACTAACTGCAAAGGTATAAGCTGATATTATGAGTTTTGTAAGCATAGTGCTTTAAATTGCATTTACTAGTACAGTCTGCAAACAATCTTACATAAAAAACGTGTCTTAAAGTGAAGTTATCAAGGGGTTGGTCTATTTGCCAACCCCTTGAGCTGCATGAACACATTACTGAAGAGACTAATTTAACATGGCTGTACCTTGTTTAGTCATTCTTGCTTACTGTACAATCTACCTATGTGTAACTTCCTCTGCAGCTCCAGTCACATACTTTCCCCCCACCAACACGGCAAGCATTCCTGCTACCAGCACCACAGGACCAAGGACAAGCATGACAACAAATAATACAACTTATGCTCCATCCCAATTGACAAGTACCGGGCCTTACAGCAACGTGACATCCCAGCCAGCGACCACATGCCGTAATACATTTATAGTGTTTTTAAAATCGACCACCAATCATCTATACCCTAACCTTTTCCTGATTACAAACAGTGACTAATCCATTTTCTTACCACTTTTCTTCCTGCTCCTTGACCCAGCTCCCCCCAGTATCTCCAACTTGCACTCAGCCAACGTCACTAGCACGTCATTCAGAGTCTACTGGTCCAGCCTGTTCCCAGGAAACCAAAGCTATAGTGTGGTTCTCAGTATGGGGTCAGAGGTACTTTATCCTAATAATACCATTCTGACAATGGTGGAGATTCGAGGTCTGCAGGCGGGAGTGCTCTATAATGTTACTGTCACGCCTCACAAATGTGGGAGACAGGGAAACAGCTCACAACTGTTCGTCAAAACCGGTAAGAACTGTGAATGTGCAGTTTTATGTCATCATTTATTTTAAGAAATCTAGCTAGCCAAGGTCATCATGTATGCTATAAAACAATATTTAGGAGTTCTAAACATTGAAACTATATTTACTATTTACTGTAACTTGTCCACAGATCAGTTTTATTTACTATTTACTGTAACTTGCCCACAATCCACTACATACATACTGTAAATGGCTCAGTGCCAAAAATAGAATAAACTTCAGCTTTTAATACAGTGAAACACTTTGGTCAACTCTGGTTATTGCAATGTGCTACATAAATACACTTTTATTGATTGATCAACTTTTTGAATCGAAGTTGGCAGACATACAGCCCATTAGACCACAGTACCAGCAGCATTTTAGACATAATTGGAAAGGTGGTGGAAGTTTGTGAATGGGTTCTGCTAGCTACATACTTATTCTTGGGTTTTTGTATCTGTTCCAAAAGAGCTACTATTTGTGGATAATTAAGTTTACTTACCAACTATTTTTGTAGATGCTCAGATTCTTGACGCCACAGCCCGACTTACCAACATTAACTATACAAATGACCTTAAAAATACCACCAGCGCTGCCTACTTAACGCTTAATGCAAGCATTTACATGGAGGTAAGCCACTCTTCAACAATAGCAAGACAGTCAGTTGGTTTCATTTTCAGTCAGAAATTATTATAAAAAGTGTTTCTTCTCCATGACACTACATTGACGTCACTCTCAGATCTACCAGTCACTGTCTCGTGAGATGAGGGCCATGGTAGACTCAGGCCAAGTGAGAATAGAGATCACAGGCTTTACACCGGGGAGTGTGGTTGTCACCTTCTCACTCATCTTCACCCTGAGTCAAGCCCAAGACATTAGTAATGTGTCCTCCGCTCTGCTAACCTCCTTAATGAGCAGTTCCAAATATGAAGTGGATAAAGAAAATACAAAGATAACTGGTAAAATAAATAATTTCCTTCTAAGCTAAGCTAAGCTATAACAATGTATCACTTACTTGTTCTTTAGGTGTAGCACATTTATTTCTAATTACTTGATTAGCAACAGAAATTTTAAATTAGCTTTCCTTTCTGCAGATTTTGACGAATGTGCATCAGGACAAAATGACTGCTCACCTGTGGCAACATGTACAAACACTCAAGGTTCATACAACTGTACTTGTAAGGAAGGGTATAAGGATTACAGCCCAGAGAGGCCTGGTCGGTCTTGTCAAGGTACAAGTCAGAGGAATGTTAAATGTGTATAATGGATGCAATGTTTGATGTTAGCTCATTGAGTTTCTTTTACAGCTGTTGTCACTACAACATCACCACCACAGACATCTATTTCTGCATCTGATGCTGCTACCATGGTAACAACTCCCTTGACAACCACCACTATCACCTCAACATCAACAACCACTCCATTGACAACCACTACTGTACCCTTGACAACATCTCCCTTGATAACCACCACTGTCACCTCAACAAACACTTCCTTACCATCCACTTCACTGACAACTAACACTGTCGCCCCAACATCTACCACCTCTGCCATAACAACTATTGTCCCAGCAACCACTACATCTTCTAGAACAATTACTGTTGTCCCGACAACCAACACGGCTGCCTTAACAACCATCACTGCCCTGACAACCATCACATCTGCTTCCACAACCCCCGTTGCCCCAACAACCACCGCATCTGCTTTAACAACCACCGTTGGCCCGACAACCACGACATCTGCCACAACAACCACCGTTGCCCCAACAACCACCACACCTGCGACTACAACCACAGTTGCCCCAACAATCACCATATCTGCCACATCAACCACCACAGCTGCGACAACAACCACCGTTGCCCCGATAAACACCACATCTGTTTCAACAACCCCTGTTGCCCCTAAAAACACCACACCTGCTTCAACAACCACCGTTGCCCCAACAACCACCGCATCTGCTTCAACAACCACCGTTTCCCCAACAACCACCGCATCTGCTTCAACAACCACCGTTGCCCCAACAACCACCACATCTGCTTCAACAACCACTGTTTCCCCAACAACCACCGCATCTGCTTCAACAACCACCGTTGCCCCGATAAACACCACATCTGCCACAATAACCACCATTGCCCCAAACACCACCATATCTGCTTCAACAACCACCATTGCCCCAAACACCATTATATCTGCCACAACAACCACCACATCTGCTTTGACAAAAATCATTCCAACCACAACCTCTGCCACAGCAACTTCCATGGCAACAAGCACTATTACCACGTCAACTACTTCTTCCACAGGTTCCAGTACTTCCTCCTTGACAAGCAGTACTTCAACCACAACAACCAAGACTTCCCCTTTAACCACCAACATCACTGCATCGGATGCAATTGCAGTGAAATGTAATGTGGCAGCCATCACGGTCACTGTTGCCAAGGACTTTCTCCAGAGCATCCAAATCAACGAGACTGCTCTATACCTGGGGATGGAGAATTGTGGTGTCACCGGAGGTAACACAACCCATGTCCAGCTGACAGTAGCTTGGGATAAGTGCAATACTCTTCTTGTGCATGTGAGTCATGTATTTCATAGTCATAATATCCATAAGTCATTATTATCATCACCACATCTGACAAAACCATTTTCTGTCACGCATGTTTTTTTTAGAATGACAGTTACTACACAGCCTCTGTGACTTTGTTTAACTCCATAAACACAGAGGAAGTGACCAGGATAAGCATGCAAATACCTATAGTGTGCACATACATGAAGAGCATGCTCATTACTTCTAACTATGGATCAATGGGGTAAGGTCTGACAAAATGTATGTTCAACAAGAATATAATTCAGTCAACCATGACCTTTACCAGAAGTGGTGGAGAATTAGTAAACAAACGTAGAACTAATAATCTGTTAGTTCATTTGCATAGGCTACTTAAATTTAAAAATCTCTCAACTGGAAATGAAAAAAATGTTGAATCTACACCTTAAAGTGTTTACATCATAGCATTTAATTAACTATCTACTATCTATGCTTAAAGTACCACCAACATCTAATAAGTCTACAAAATAAACCAAGAATTTTACACTTGGCACTATTTTTTTTTTCGTGGAAAGGTATGCACTTTTTAATCATTTTTACACACAACATGCCAAATTTCACATAAAATAACAAAAACCATGCAATATATTGTCCTAATATTTATCAGTCAGTAATCATCAGGTTCATTGAACTGTGGTCTTTTTCTTAATTTCACTCACAGATTTGACATGATTAAGGATGTCATCATGGGCTCGGGGATGTTCCAGGTGACTGTTCAGCTAATGAATGGCTCAGTCCCTCTGCCTCATAACTTTAGCCTGTCCCCCAGTGAGGCTGTGGAGGTAGTGGTCAGCCTCAACACCTCTGTGGAGATGATTAAAGTGGTTATCAACAAGTGCTGGGCCACTCCCACCCCCAACCCTTTACTAACATACAGCTACATCTTCATAGAGAACAGGTCTGGACGGTGTATTGCCAAGTTTTTATTTAAATGGGCATGGGATGATATTGATTTATTTAGTGACGATGATCAAAATAATTAAACAATGCGTACAATTTTAAGAATGGGCATACATGCTCGATTCATACCATGTATCGTACATTGTATTTATAGCCAAAAAAAGTTATTGTTTATTGCATACATATACTGTTTTCTTGGGAGCCAATATCATCTGAACTTATGCTAAATATATATAATGAGCAGCTCACAATAAAGTCTAAAGGGCATGAGATATGAATAAAAGATTATTGTGATAAATGAATATTACAACAATAGAAAATAGCCATGATAAATTGTCATTGTTCTTATTGCAATAAATTATATTATTGCATATTGTCCCATCCCTGCATCGGATCAGAGGTGGTAAGGTGGTGAGGTCGTAATCATTTACATTTACTTGAGTAACTTTTTTAATATATTGTCCTACTAAGAGAAGCTTTACCGCACCATACTTTTTACTTTTACTTGAGTAATAATATTTTGAAGTAACAGTACTTACTTGAGTAAAATGTTGAAAATATAGAAAGAGTATGAGTACTTTTAACCACCTTTGTTCTGCTGTCTGTGTTATTTAAGAATAGCTTTATGTTGTGAAAATGTGATGACATGGAAATTTTGTTCTGTGTGCCTTCATTTTCAAAAATATTATTTACTTTTTAAGTTGATCTTTTAAAAATATTCAAATATGTTTCTTTTTTCTTTGCCCGAAACATTACAACGAAAATAAACAAATAATAATAATGGCATAATGGCAATAATAATGGCATTACATTTACATTTAGAGTTACTCAGTACTTGAGTATTTTTTTCCACCATGTACTTTTTTACTCTTACTTGAGTAATTATGTGGATGAGTACTTTTTAGTTTTACTTAATTATTGGCTCTACACACCTCACCTCTGCATCTGATCCATTCTAATTGCTAAAATAATTTTGTCTTACAGGTGTTCCGTGAATGCTTATACTAAAGTCTTAATGAATGGAAACTCCAGCACTTCCAGCTTGTCTGTTCAAATATTCTCCTTCGTAGACCAGAGAATCATCTATCTGCACTGCCAGATTGAGATCTGTGTGCAGACCAGCTTCACCACCTGTGTGCCCGTGAGTTCAGCCAATATCTTAAATTTGTTACAGTGTCTTGCAGCGTCCACAAGTCGAATCAAATCCAAAATTAGAATTCCGTGATAATACCTTATCCCAAAATTTAATTTCAGGACTGTTTGCAAAGAGCATCCCGCACTGCAAACGCTGCTGGAACTGCTCTAGGTACAGCTGGGCCTCTGCTCAGGTTGGATGATGGTAAGAGATCTAATAAAAAAATCATTTTATAATTCAATTTACATGGCAATTGAAGCTGCAGTACCTGATATTTTGACTTTGTATTTGAGCAAAAATACAGTCAATAGTATACATCATACCAAAAGTCAACTGAGAAAAATTATACTCTCTGTGGGATATAGGGTTTTTGTTTTAGAGAGAGCTGGGACACTTGTTTGTGAAGTGAACGATTGTGTATTTATCAAGACCTATGTAAGGGAATTATGTAAGGGAGCTGATGTTTTAGTTCAACATTCACAGCTTATACACAATTATTTTTATTTTTTTAGCTCAAAGAATTAAAAGCCAAATTCAGACTGCTTGTTATTCTGACAGTGTGAGACCGTGACAGAGGGCTAGCAGAGGGAGGGAAAAGGGTAGTGCATCATTTTAAACATAGACCTTTTTTTCCCCTGCACAAAATCAGGTACTGCAACTTTAAGGTGATCTAGCTTTGTTGAGTTTTTATTTCCTTTCTTAAATTATTATTTTTTGTAATTAAATGTATTTTCTTGCAGATTCTATGCAGCAGGGACATGATACTCTGAGTATAGTTGGATTGTCCTGTCTGGGGGTCGGCCTGTCAATCTTCTTCATCATTGGTTTTGTTTGTCTTTTCTATTGCCAGAGGAACCGCATCGGACATTACAACTTCAATAACAACAAACCCAAAGAGGAGAACTTTACTTACCTTGTCTTTAACACTTAGGTGTGCAACATCCTAAAGCTGTACCAACACATTTTGCCCATTACTGTCACAATGTATGTATGTCACAATGTGTAATGTATTCTATTATTTATCGTGAGTAACCTAAGCACACGTTTACACTTGTTTTCTTCTGTTTGATTTACAAAATTGCACTCATAACAGGTTTTTGGTTTAAAAAAATGTAAATTGTGTCTGTCTTGTACATTAATTTTGGTCAAAAATTGTTTAAATTGTTTCAAATTAAGCTCACAATGTAGCCTACTTACTCATGTTTTTGACTGCTGCTATAGGCTACTTTTAAACAACTAACCCTATTCTATTTTCTTATTGTGAAAATATATTGTTACTGTATTTTAATATACAAATTAAATGACAATAAAGCACGCATCTATCACAAGCAGACACTTGAGGGCGCTACTGACTCTATTATTTCACTAGGAGAAATGGTGTGAAATGGCTTCCTGCAAACACGCTTTCATGTGAAAACAACTAGTCTTTTGAGTTTTTGACAACATCCAGCAACACAAAAAAATACGGGCTTAACAGGATGGTCCCGAAAGTCTCGATTAACCCCGATAAGTCTGTTGACTAAATCCCTGATGAACGTCAGGTAGCGCATACTAAATAGAAAAACACTTTTGTTTTTGAGAGGCGCTCCCTGAAGACCTGTGGTGGTGAAGAAGGCCTTCCTCGTCACCATGGTAACGGCCCAGGGCAGGATCAGAGCCATCGAGAGGAAGGGGCGAGCAACAGTTGATGGCTGTCAGAAATGGCAGCCATGGCAGTCAGAAAGAGCGGGGAGTGATTCGGATTTAAAAGCATGACATTGTGTAGTAAGTATGATTCAGAGGTCACATTTTTTATTTTGTTGAGTCTAAAATGCTGCATATACACCCTAAACCTAGTGCCTAGTAAAGTGGCATCTACTGTTGCTAATGTTGCCTCTCTTATCCCCTATTAAACCAGTAGCCTACTCAGATCTCTGACAATTCTGCCCACATAACTTCTGCTCACTGAATATTGTACAATATTTGGACCTGAGTAAACACTGACCCACCTGTCCTGTTTTGCAGGCACCTAAATGACCTTTTAACCTTTTACTTTATTTTGATGCTTTCTTTGACCTTAGCAATCTACTTTGAACACATTTCCATGTCTAAATCCAGTGGCTTGATGCAAACGGACAGGCTGATTAACTATTTTAGCTCTCTACCTAATAAAGCGGTCAGTGAGCGTAGACCGACTGTACTAAATTTCACAATATTGTGCACACTGTCAGGGGAGTGATTGTGAGATCAAGCCTCAGGGAGAAGCAGTTTTCTCCACTCTTCCGATGCACTGTCTGGAAAACAGTCAGGCCATATATGCTGTAGCTGCAACATGATCTGGGTCTGCTCCATCTCCCTTCCTCCCCCATCATCTTCTTTGGGCTCTCAGAGGTCATGGTGGCTTCAAACAGGTCCATTTATAATGTGTTGTAGCTACTGTAGCGGTATGTGTTTGCGTGTTAGCTCGGTATGTGCAGCATTACATGAGAGACTTAAGGTCACTTCTCACCAAGTTCATTATTATTTCAATAGTCGTCTGCATTGTGTGCTCATTGACTACATCTAGACACTGTAAATCTACTATATACCAACAATTCATGAGTTCAAATTGACAGATATACAATAAATAAACATAAACAACGCTATTGAAGTACTGAAGGTTTAAGTGATTTTAAACATGTGGACCATTCTGAGAATTTCACATAGGTCAAGGTTAATATAGGTACAGTGAGCTGAGCAGTGGATAAAATGCCCCTGGGTAGAGTTAGCAAAAAGTCAACATTTGCTCAAATAAGAACTCCTTATTTTAAGGCCTATAGACAACTATCTCTGAGTGCACAAGATGGCAAAGCTTGAAGTTGTTGGGCCACAGCAGCAGAAGACCTCATTGGGTGCTATGTTATTAGGTACAAGGTTTACCTAATAAAGTGGACAGTGAGCAAATAAAAAAAAGCATTTGTGCTTTTTAAATGGAGCTTGTTTGCATGGGGAACAGCACTCGTTTAGTTAGCTCTTAATTTCATCAGGCGTCAATCTAAAGGAAATTTACAGTCCGGCTAATAGTCACTGATGCAAACAATCAGTGATTAAGATAGAAGCTGATTCACTTCCTAGAGACAGTCCACAGTGGGCTTGTATTATATGTGACTACCAGTTTTTATTTTTTTCTTAATATAGACTGACAAAATGAGTGGTGCTTTCCATCCCCTAGTTGTTATTCAAAACAATGATGATCTTGGATATGTTGTTTTTACAAAAGTAGGTTGGACTAGACAAATAAAAGCAGTCATACAAGTTTAAAGCTAATGGACCAGGAGAGGCTAGAGTAGGATGAACTATATAATCTTTGACAAAGCAACCCGAAAGCCTCAAACCAGCTGCCATAGCTTCAACCACTTCTGTCCTGTTTTTACTGCTTTAATTAGCTCGTTTTCTATTTACAATGACATTTGTAAAGGTAGCAAACAAATGGAGTACTCAAGAATAACCCTTGATTGAGATGGGCTACTTTGTCAGATTGAGATCACAAAGATTGATGGCAATGTGACGCCCTAGTTTGAAAGAAATCTGAGGAACATTTAGCCTGATTATGTTTGTGTTGTGAATGACTTGCATCTACATTATATGGTTATTTAGAGCATTCAACATTTTGGCATTGTGGCTTCCTGCTGCTGTGAACCATTTACATAAGCTATAATGACACAGAGATGTACAGTAAAATTGTTATGCCCTAATGTATTTTGAATTAGAAAGAATGATACAAAGTGTAAAAAAAATCCAAAGCAATATTAAAAAATGGCAATTAAGTTATGCTATTTTATTTACACTAAAACCAATCAACCAAATGTACAGTACATGTTTGTTGTATAAGCACTTTATGGTGTCTTTTCTTATGATGACTATAAACTCGTTTAACCTAAATGACATAGCACCATTGCATAAATGTCTGGGGTGAATCAACTTGGAACAACTTGGACTTTATGCCATTATTTCAAACATGCGTGATTCAAATGTATGGATAACTTTATAAGATGTTCCTATTATTTCTAGTCCAATGTATTTGTAAAAGCTAGATCTTTACAGGGGAGAGCTGCAGTCTCTGTGGAAGTTGTATCTGCCTCAGTCCGTGCTGTAGTAACTACTCCGTCTGTTTGACATCTAGGGCAAAGCGTACACTGCTCCTCCGTGGCTCAGCTCTGTCCAGCAGTGGTTCACTTCCAGCAGTACCCGGGGAATGATGATCACTGGGTCGGAGAACCTCGTCTTTAGTATCTCTAGGAGGCAGCACATCGTTAAGACAGCAGCAGAAAAAGAAAGAAGACAGAGAGAAACACGTGATGAGGTATTTTCTGCCAGGAGATCTACTCAAGTCATTGGACTGGTGAGCTGAGCACCCTGTGATCTCATTTTATATTTTCATATAGAACATTCATAACAGACAACAGATGTGTTTACAAGCTTCAGAGAAGAGCAGCTGATCCTTTTGGCAAAACAAATGTTTGTTTACAGATCAATGGAAAGTATTGATTTAAGTCAGCTTCATTGACCATTATTACTCACTGACGTTAAAGGATAGACAATCCAATAATGTAATGAGGGTCTCGGGGTGTTCTGTTGTAACATATTTAGAAATATAAAACACACATGCATTTAGTGTTTCAGAATCTGGCTAATTCTTACCATACTTACCTATATCAAAAATAAGTTAAACTTACAATTGTATCATATCAGATTGCAGGTCAAAAAACAAAAGTGAAAGCATGCTAAAAAAGTTATAAATGAATGAATGACATTTAAGAATC
>JAVQKG010060423.1:0-19801 GCA_036025885.1 Hypseleotris bucephala
TCAGCTTGTGTTAGACCTTGATTGAACGTATGACAAAGTGATAATGCCAAGCTAACATGAGCTACAATGAGAGAACATCCTTTTTCCGGTGTAACACAGAGACATGTTACCTATCGAGATATGTGACCGGAGTGTTATTTTGACTGCTGAGTGACGGAAAGAGAGGGGTTAAGGTTATGTTATTTGTATTTATATTTTCTCAACCTGATGATAGTAAGAATAGAAAAAAGTAATCCTAACCGTAACCGTAACCCTACCCCCGTGGTCACAGATCTCGATAGGTAAAAGATTTGGGTGTAACACCGGGACGGATCCACTGTGCATCCATGTCAAATTGTGTCAGGATTTCGGGAAAACAATAGTTGTTTTCTCGTGATAACGACTTAATTATCTCAGGATTTCGGGAAAACAATTGTTGTTTTCTCGTGATAACGACTTAATTATCTCAGGATTTCGGGAAAACAATGGTCGTTTTGTCGTGATAACGACTTAATTATGTCAGGATTTCGAGAAAACAAAAAAAAGATAAGTTGGAATTTACGTCCGCTCTAGGTTTCCATACATATGAACATCCTAAATAAGAATAAAAAAAAAGGTCAATCTGGTAACAAGGACTTTATGATACAGAGACAAACAAAGTATTACACATATTTGTTAATTTTTTTATTTTGTCAAAGTACTAATTATTTAAAAAACACACACAAACTCAAAAGGCGGTGGTACTAAATTTAAGCAGTATGCTTGTATTTTACACTGTGATGGCAGTTCTTACTTGGCCATATCTATAAGACTCTGTAACGATGTGGGCACCCATGTTTTCTCACCCTGGACAAACACAACCCCTCTGTCTATGTATATCACAATACGTCCAAACGTGTACAGCTGTTTGCCCATATGACGCTTGGCAACAATGGGCATAAACACAATGTTGTTCTCCTCTGCCTTGGCCTGAACAAGGTCTTTGAAGTTCGTAGGAACACTAGTGTTGAACCCTCTAGTTGCTACACTGTCAGCCTCCCTGCGCTCCTGCATCGCCTCATACTGGAAGTCCTTTCGCCTCTCTGTCTGTGTGAGGTATGCAATGTTTTCCCTTGCGCCAGGCTGCATATATCCACCTGTAGGTAAAAGGAAATAAGTCAACAGTTATAGTGCTCTTGTATTTTAGACGATGCTTCAATATTTATATGTACTAACCCACGCCTGAAGATACAGCTCGATTCATGATGTCCAAAGCCTCATTAAATTTCTCCTTGATGAGTGACTGTGCCAGTAAGGTGTCACTAAACATGCCTTTCCATCCAAGGTACCACTTTGTTATTTCTTCATAATTAGGACTGTTGCTCAACCATGAACACAGCACCTATTATTTGGGGTGGGGGGTGGCGGGGTGGGAAAGTATTATAAAATTAATAATTTTGGGTATATAACATAGCTGGGTGTTTCAAAAATATTATTTTTGACAAGGATAACTGACCTGTAACCATTTTGAAAAGAAATTTTTGTCCAATAAAGATACAAGACTTGAGGGTGAGAGCATGCCCTCCCAGTCCATGACCCAATGAAAGGGCTCCATCTGTTGTTGGTGAGGATTAATAACAAGCTCTTCTAGACACAAAGCTATAGGAGAAAAAAACAATTAATTATTACGAGCAAAAAAAATTTGTGCTCCAACTACAGTCAGTACAAAAAAAGAATGCTTACCTAGTTTAGGAATAATGTTTTTCACCATAAAGGCCTCCCATGCTCCTGGAGTGAAAACATCTTTCCATGGCTGCAGAATGAGACGAGCTGAAGCATCACTAGGGTGCCACCTCTGCAGAGCGTTTGACAGTTTGCTTCTGATTGGAGGGTAGAGTGGTTCGAGACGTGACTGAAGCAATGGTAACCACGGATGAATCCAAGAATGAATAGGTACCGTGTCTGTCAATGGGTTCCAGTTATCAACCTAAAAGAGGACAATTTGTTACAATACATATTTGCTATTACATATACATGTACATTGTTGTATGCTATGTCACTATTAAAAATGTTGTAACCTCTCTCTGCAAGTGGGGTAAAATCAGTTGTTCCAGCAAATAATCCAGGATCCACTGAGGAAGGATGGGAGCCCAAACTTCAACACAATCAACCATTGGCCCAACATTGCGTGGCTGCCAATTTGACACACAGGTCCGCATCACTGGGACCCACACTTCCCATAACATTCTAAACAATAGACAGAAAAGTGTAAATAAAACATGCACTTTTCGATACAGAAGTAAAAAGTTATGAGCTTGTCGCTACGGATTTACCTGTGATAAGGATCCATATTTGAGTCTGGGTTTCCAGAGTGGATGTTTGTAGATTCAAGGATAGCTTTCCATTGTCCAACCTCTTCAAAGCAATAAGCGCTATCCTAAAATTTCCAAAATGTGATTGCATTTTAGAAGTTTTAATACTTGCTAAATGCTATATTATGCTAAATACTTTACTTTTAGTGGGTCCCAACTATGTAGTTTTTCTTTGAGTAATGGATGAATAGCAACAGCCAGATCTGCCAGTCCCATCGTCTTATATTCCTCATAATACTCAGTTTGTAAGGTTTCAAAAATC
Organism: Hypseleotris bucephala; assembly: GCA_036025885.1. Taxonomy (NCBI): domain Eukaryota; kingdom Metazoa; phylum Chordata; class Actinopteri; order Gobiiformes; family Eleotridae; genus Hypseleotris; species Hypseleotris bucephala. The sequence goes on from JAVQKG010060423.1 coordinate 2,593, forward strand.
CGGGCACACTCCTGAAACACCAAAATAACAAAATTGATTAAAAAAACATCTGATTAATCTAATAAGACTACATACTAAATGAAAGAGAGATGTTTGCATGTGTACATGTAGAGTTGGCCCCTCCCCTGGTGCTGTCTCCCCTGATGGAAAACGCTCCACCAACGCTAGTACAGCCTCCATTCTCTGTATAGAACTTTGCTCTGTTTCCAGTCTGGACTGTAAGGTTTTTGACTCATGGTTCAATGACGTAACTACATCTTTTTCATGCTGAAGTCGTCTGGCAGACTACAAGAAAGCAAACATGGTTTGAAATATTTTCATGTTTACTTTTGTTAAACACAGGAAATTTAAGTAAATTGTGATATTTTATGTTCATACCTGTAGTATGTTTTGTTCAGTCAGGTCGATGAGTAGTTGAAGGTTATGTTCAAGTTCAGGAAGTGCAAATCCGGATCCCTTCTGCTCCCGAGTGGCTGCAGTTGGAGGCTCCTCATCTGGGACACTGTGTTTGTTGGACATCTGACTGTAACTGTAATACACCTTCTGTTCTCTCCCAGTCATGTCTATCACCTACAGACAAATATAAATCTATATGACACTATGTTCACCAAGTACAAAGAAAAATATTTAATGTAAAAAGTTTATATTTATTTAGTACATACCTTAACCTGTGCTAACTCTCCTGCAGATGCCACAGTAGTTCGTCCACCCAGTTTGCCCTTAGCCTTGAGCTCATCCACTGTTTTGTAAGAGTACTTAGGTTTCTTCTTTGTTCCAGCGCTTGTATCTTTGCGCCACTGACCAAGTTCCTTCTGAAACTCCTGATAAGACAAATATTATTACGGTTACTGAAAGATAAAAATATCCAGACTAAGTAATGTTAACTCTTACTTTACCTGCTCCTCCTCTTCTTCTGAGTCAACCACTGGAAAATCCTGAAGACTCTGCTGTGTTCGTTCATTGCCATAAGCACCAACTGCTCCCTTGCCTTTACGCACCTTGGCCTCAATAGGGTTTACAATACCTACCAGAGGAAAATTATTATTGTGTCAGACATTCACCAGTAATAAAAAAACATCAAAACCATGTTGTATATACCTTGAGCATTTTTGCCCAATCCTTTCCCTGGTTGATAGCCCATTTTCTGCAAGAGTTTTTGTCCAATCCCTTTTGTATGTTTTTCCCAACTGCCAATACCTTGTCCAGACTGACCAGCAAACCTCTGGGCCTGGTGTCCACGAAAATTACCCTGTGAAGATAATTTAGTTAATGATAAATAAGATTGTAAGAAAAAAAAATACACAAGAACTCTATCAATGGTGCATTTATGTTTACCATTTGTAATTTCTTGGGTGCAGTCCCTCGGGGAGGAGGTGGAGCGACTGGAACATCATCTTCAGACTCATCAGAACCTTCTTCTTCTTTAACTTCCTGTTTCTCTTCAGCTGCCGATTTTCTTAGACCAGCACTCACAAAACTCACTGGAGCGGTGTAGTCTTTGGATCTAGGAAAACAAAGTATGTACAGTTTAAAACAATAAATTCAAAGGAGCGTATCGAATCAAATGCAAAATCATACTGAATGTTGTTGTTTTTGGAAGCCGATATTTTTATTACCTTTTGCCTCCAAAACTGGGCCTCTCATCCTCGTCTGAGTCTCTGTCTGCCCATATACCGTATGTAGCCTGTTCTTTGGTTTGTCTAGTTCTGCGTCGCTCCGGGTTAAACTCATTGGCCAAATCCCATTCAGTCACTTCAAAACTCTCGACCTCCACACCATCCTCCTCCTCATCCCCTCTCCGTCCGTACAAATGGGACATCGACATATCTGAAAAACTAACAAACGTAGTGATGATCACAACAAATTGTAACAAAGAGAATATAGTTAAAATGTAAAGTTTGTGTGTGTGTGTTATAGCAGTATTACAAATGGATAACCGGGGTAGTCAAGAGATGCGTGTGAAGACATTTAGCTTAAATATGTTTCTACAGAATAATGACAATACTCAACCGTAAATTATAATTACCCGTTTATCCGTAATATATACGGTTTTATGAAATATATCATACCTGTCTGAAGTTGGTTTTATGTCAAAGAGGTCTTAATTTTCCATGTTTACTGACGTTTTCAGTCTTATGTGTCAGCTAACATGTATGGTGCACCGTTTGCCTAAGTACAAGTGCTTCCGGGTTAAATATAAACTCATGAGTATATTATGAAATTCCTATTATTTACATTAATAGTACATATTACTTTGAGTCTTTTATAGTGTTTAAGATATATTTAAAGAATTTTAGGTTTAGTAATTATTTTTAGCATTTTAAAATATGTTTGACACCGGAAATAGTAATTCGTGTGTAACAGCCAAAACAATCCCACGTGATTTAGAAAGAAGCTCAAAACTACATATACAAGGCAAATACTTTAATTTGTTGAGATGTCAGAGGACAGTGAAGAATGGCAGGTAGCCCGAAAACGAAAAGGTCAAACACGTAAAACAAATCTTCAAGTGTCTCTAAACGCATCAAGTAATCAAGAGCATCTGGATGTTGAGAAGACTGTAAAACGACTTACACAGACAATGTAAGAAAACAATAAATTATCCCAATACATATATAATCTCTAACTGCACTTACTTATGTTTGTAGGTCTGATTTAAGATGTGAAATCTTCTTCAAAAAATGGAAAGGTAAGAACTTTAAGTATTTTAAGTAAGTATTGTAACTTGCTCAATGTAGATTTGTAACTATCTGATTATGCCGCCTTCCAGAAGAGCTGTTAAAATGTGATAAAATGTCTGCAGACCAGATGCAATGTGTTTGTTATGGCCTGGGGTCTTTCTCCTCTTGTGTCTCTGCTCGCTACCAGTTGGCTATGTTACTGCTGCTTTTGGAGGCAGCCATGGTAAATAATAATAATTACAAAAATAAAACAAAAAAAAAAACTCCTGAGACAGGGACTTATAAAGTGTTATTTTTTCCAGATTGAGCGGAAACACTGCTTTGTTTATGACCCTGCATTTTCATCTGGAGAGAAAGACGTCTTGCGAGAATTGGGACTAACTGTGCTGAGAGAAAATGAGGTGACACAGTGTGTTATGTTTGCCCAGATAAATTAGAATTCCCTTATAAACACTGAGATGCTCACCCTTTGTCTTGCAGGAAGGTAAGCGATTGACAGTGAAGCCCAGCCTTTTTTACTTGATGCATTGTGGGAAAGCACTTTACAACAACCTTCTTTGGAAAAACTGGGGCAAACATTGTCTGTCTCAGATGGTAATTGTCGGAAACAGTTTTTGTGGCATGAGAGACAGGTTTGTAGCATATATTGTTTTGTATAGTTGATATATCTCTTAATTATGTGTTAAAATTGCTGTTGTTTTTACAGATCAGTTGACAGAGAATTTAAACGGGACTACAACTACATCAGCTTGGCAGCAGATGTGTGTGAAGAGAGGATGCTTCCATGTCCGTCTCACATGATTGATGTCTTTAGTGACACTGCAGTTATAACCTTTCCCGCTAGTGGTCTCAAAAAACTCTCACAGTCCACCTGGGAAAACCCCTCTGAACCACAATATGAACACTGCCAGGATTTGGAAATTGTACTTAGGGATATAGTCAGGTAGTTCTTGAAAACCCAAACGTGCTTTTAACATATAAAACATTTTTAGTACAACTTTACTACAAACATACTAAGCAGGTTTCTGGGAGCATACTGTATATAAAGTTTTGCATATTCAGATTTATATGTCATAATTGTTACTTGAAGTTGCAAACTGATCTTGACTTCCCTTGCCTATAAAATAAAAAGGTATGTGGTTTCTTGAAATAAACAAGATTAATTTTCAAAAAAGTAAAAAGTTTATTGGAGAAAAACAGCAATTTCAATTTCTCTTCAATAGTAATACTTGTCCATTTACCAATTTTATTTTTCATACTCTTCATACTTATTGGACATCATCAGACAGTTTCACACAGACACACAGCAGTTACACTACCAAGATACCACTATAACTTTTTCTTGGCACATTTTACTCTTCAGCAACACCATTGTCAGTAGCCTCTACACTTCCATTCATTGTTGGGGTTTTGACTGCTGTTGATTCATTGGGTAAAACAGGCTTTGAGACAATATCTGCCCAAGTCATAGCCTTAAGAACAGATGGGCTCGCTGCAGTCTCGGTGGCTCCATCGACCTCTCCATTCACCTCATCTGACTCTGGTTTGATTTTGGTTTCTCCATTCACAGTCTGTGAATTGGATCCACTTGTGTCACTAGTGGCCGAGTTTACATTGCTAGCCTCTTCCTCGTGGCTTTCTGTCGTTTCTGTGTCTTCCTCTTTCACACTTTCTTTATCTTGATATGTTGGTTTCTCTTTGCTTGCAGCCTGCTCTGAAGTGCTGGGCTTAGAGAGTAAACTTTTAAGGACTTCTTTTCTCGCTGCTGCCTTTCTTTCCATATGTTTCTGTTTAAACTCCTGAAACTTATCGCTGAAAGAAGAAAATTGAAATATTAAAATGAACAAACTTAGCCTTAGGACATTCAGAGCTATAGCTGCAGCAGTCATAATGTCAGTGCCTTGTTGTTATTCATAATACACAATTATTTACCTTTGTGCCATCTTTCTGATTCCTGTGACCAGTACCATCTGCTCCAAAATAGTTTCAGTTGTAGGAGTAAGACACTGAGGAAAATAAATATATAAATAAGAATAAATAACTTGTTGTTTGCTATATGTATTCAGGGTTAGAAAAAGCAAAACAATTAATAAAATCATGTAAAATATTTTGGGTTGTATAATATATGAACATGTCATCATACCTCTACTGTTTGCTCAGAGCTTTCAGATTCAGCTTGTCTAATAGAGCGCTCCACTTTCACCGCCTGCTTTGTAATGGTGCTCAGAAATTCAGTGCTGCAGCGTGTCTGAGGGTGATCTTCTCCGAACTGTTCAGACAAATACTTGTAATAAATTTGTTTAAAGTTAATCATTTCATAAATGTAGAAGCAAATACAGACCATAGTTGTAAATGCAGAAAAGGCTTCTTTTTCATGGGTCATGGCACCCCTGTAGTCACCCTTACTGCACATCAACTGGGCCAACAGATGCTGGCTGCACAAAAAAGGCACAGAAATGGTGAGATGGGATAATAGTAAAAGCTTTAAAACTTCCTCCAAAAAAACTTACTTGAGAGCGGTGTGTAGATTAGTGGAGCCAAAGAAGGATGTGTTGAGTCTGAGTGCATTATTGAGGTACTGCTCTGCCAGATTTCCTGTCATCAACAGCCCAAGACAACTCTGCAAGAAAACACAATTTACGAGTTACTATGTATTGTGATTTTGTACAAATCCATTTTGAAAAATAAATGAAGGTACTGCGACCCACATCCAATGCAGCAGTGTAAGGGTGGTCTTCTCCATGGACTGTGAGCATTAGTAGTCGGGCCCTGAGCAGACACTTCTGGGCCAATGCTGTTTCTCCTCCAGCATACATGTACACAGCCAAAAAGGCCTATGTAGAAATAATTATATGTTAATAAAACATTAATACTAAGAAAATGTATCCTGTAATTATACTTACATATTGCTGTATGGTGTTTGGATGGTCAAAGCCAAGCACTCTTTCACTAATGACTACTGCTTTCAGCTGAATACTGCGAGCCTATAGCATAGAAGATCAATATTTTTAAGTCCATAAACCTGAACTATATTTTTGGCATTAGATTGTGTTGGAAGAAATACTTACCTCTGCTGACTTGCCCTTTAGGTAAGCCACTCTGGCCAAAACACTGTGACAGTGACAGGCTTCAGGATCGAGATCATCACACACACGGCCATACAAGTAGGTAGCTTCTTTCAGCTGTTCATAAGCTTGATCTAACAGACCTGCAATTAGAAGGTATCAGAAAGAATAAATCGATTAATGGGTTCTGTATAACAATCTTTAGACATTACTGTTATATTAGAAATGTGTAAATTTAGGCAATTCTCACCTTTCTGTATTGAAGTCTGGGCTGCACCATATGCCTTTGTAGCATCAACAATTGGTGTGTGGATGTGCTTGACAACAGGGAAGATGTTGAGGATGTCATCAGGACCAAGTGGAGCTTTGTTTTGGTTGTCCAAGAAGTAGTCTTTGAGTCTAAGCTATTGCACAAAGAGAAATTAGTAACATGTGTAAAACATGATATCAACATCATATTGTTTCTTTAGTTACTTGTACTCCAGTCTTCAAACAGAACGCTCTGAGCATGGACAGTTTCTGAAGACCGTAGTGTTCAACCAGGTGATTTGGGCCATTGCTAAAAAAAGAAATCAACCACATTTAAACTTGTGGCCATAACTAAAAACCCTAAACATTTTTTTTATGATTATTGTTTGTGCATACCCTAAAACATCAGAAATGTCATATGTTTCAACAGCATCTTGGCACACCATGTTCCACAGCTCAGCACCTGTCAGGATACTCCAAGGTGTGCTCTCAGCTGGCCCTGCCCCTCGCCCACGTCTCCTCGATTTCTTTTTGATATCCTCCCCGATGGTGGTGGGAGTGTAGTGAGGGACCAATAGGCAGCAGAGGAAGTGGCTGACAGCTGCGGAGAGACTAGACACGTCCACACCCTGCAGAGACATGACCACAGGTATTTTTACAATCCAAAATAAGGAGCTCCCACCTGCTGCTGTTACATTACCTTGCAGGTAGTAACAGTTAATGTACTATATACTCTATAAGTGGTGATTAGGGCCCTACATGGATATGAAGAAATATTTATTTCCAAACTGATTTTTTCAGATTGAGTGAGGCTTTCTGAGTATGGAAAGATGTGAGAAATTTGATATTTTTTGCTTAAAACATTTTTTTAAAACACGGCAGCTTCAATATGGAAAGTGATCAAAAGTGAATAAAAAAGAGTCGTGAACATCTGTGATTTCAGTGCTATTATGTATGGCCATGGATGTGATGAAAGTACCTGCACAAATCCATTGAATATTCTTTTTGTTGAGCGGATGAAGATATCACAAACCACTGTCCTCTGATGATCATCAAATGAAATAAGAGAAATGTATAGTTAGACATGATGTTTCATTGGGAATATTAAACTTAACTGTGTAAAATGTATCATTCACACAGACCAGTATGTGTCTGAGTTGCTCCTTGTCTTCTGATTGGTTGATAGCCTTGACCACATGCCCTAGGTAGCGTAGGTTGATGCCTCTTTGGTGTAAGGCCTGTTTCAGAGATGCACCATCCACGGGTACTTCATTGTTTTGCAGACAGTAATCCAACTATGTGCAAACACATGCACATTTAATAAAGGGTTATGACAAAAAATATAAAGAGTTTAATTTTTTATGTTAAACGTACAAAGGTTGGTATCTGATGTGTGATTATGAAGGCTGCAGCTTCTTGCAGTAACCTTTTCTGCAGCTCTATCGATGCATTTTCACTATGGGGGAATGTTACTCCTATCAAAACAAAAAGTGTGAAATATTGCCCTGCAGCTGAATTCTTATTTGTCTATTTGTTTCAGTTTGTACCTTGTGAGAAGAGGTTTGGGTTGAAGCGCATTTCAAAAATAATGTCACTCACTGAGCCCACTTCTTTACAAGCTTCTCGGACTGCACTTGTAGCTCGAGAGTCACCTGTGAGAATAAGAAAAAAAATAATAATGTCAAAATTTCAATTGTCCAACCAGTGATACGTTTTTGTAGCAGTGTGTTTTAAGGGTCCATACCATGGAGGTATTATATCACCCCTATATACGTTCTATGGTCGTTACCTGCAATAGCACATTCTTCAAAGCCTCCATTCTCGTCCAGCTTCTCTCTCACTATCTGACTGAACTGGCTGTGTCTGAACGAGGAGTATAAAAAAGCAAATTAATTTAAAGTATATAGCAAATAACATTAAAAAGAAACTTCATGCAGTGTGGCAATAAAAAAAATAAAATCACATCATAATGTTAAGTTATGACAATCTTCTAATCTGGGAAGATAGTTGAATTATGCTACAGTGTATTCATTTATGCTCTGCTCTTCACTGTCATTTTCACTGTAACAATGCTAGTGTTCATATTAATAAAAAAAAAGAAAATAGTTTTAATTTTATGATGAACATTGGATTGGAAGTTGTAGTTGAAAAGTTTTATAAAGACAGTGATATAGAAATATAAGAAATATCGCATTTGTGATCTTGGCTTAAGTAAATCATGATATTATATTTTTACCATATCGCCCACCCATAGGTTAGAATATTTTGAAATTAATAGCTTTATTGTAAATATATTTTTGCACATATAATTATAAACATATATAAACAACACTGTACAATAAAGCAATTCTAAAACATGTAAAGTAAAAGTATTGGACTTTATTTGGATGGCAGCAATTCTATATAATTAAACAAAATGCCTTACTTGTGCTGAGTAAATGCTTGTAGTAGCTCTGGCCTCAGTCTACAGAGCCCATGAGGAAAGCTCTTTGGAAAACCAGTGTCAAAGCAATAATTCTTAGGCCAACTATCTTTTGTTTTGGCTTCATCTTCACAGTCTTCCTTCGCTCCGTCTTCTGCAGGGTTTGCCACAATTTCTTTCTGTGCCTCTGGTGAAAAGTTAGCATCAGCGGGGAAGCTCCTAAATACATCCAGCACGTAGTACCTCCTATCCGCTCCCACAAGGCCCTGTGCGTCGACACAGGTAAATAGGGGGACCATGTGACCTTTTGGCGCCACAACAACATGTCTTTGAATTGAAAGAGCTTTGGCCGCTTGAGCTAAATGTTCAAGTAGGCGCCTGCGTTGGGGAGATTCTTGTGGTCCTGCGTTTACTCCATACAGAAGACCTCTGATGGGCAAAAGAAAAAGCAAATATGAGTAAAAATAATGAAGAAAAAAGGTAATAATTCAAATGTTTTGAAAAATAATTGTAAACCTTGAAGCAGGTGAGGCTTCCTGGTCTTGATCTGAGCCTTCCAAACCAGGAGCCAACCCTTGAGCAGACAGACGCACCCCTCTGTAGTCCACTACCGCTGTGGGCAAAGTGTGTAGCCCTTGTAAACCTTCGACATCACTGTAGGCCTGCACTCCTCTGAGCTCTAGTTTCTGAGCAGCTCTATAAAAAGAAAAAGAATACATTCATCCCCATTAGCAGAGAGAGACAGACAAATTTAGTATTTCAGTCCACTCACATTAAATGCTTACCTCCGACCTCTTTCTCCACCAAAGATGTCACTTGCAGCTCCTTGACTCATAAACAGGCCGCCCCAAAGGAAAGCTGGATCTTCCAGGTTTCCATTGACTGGCTCCACAAAGCCATCTATTACATTTTCTGCTCCCTGGGTCACAGCTCTGACAAAGGCACTGTTAACCTGTAAAATGAAGTGAAAATAATTAAGCAAATATAATATGATTTGATACCCCTATGAGATGAACTTTCACAGTAAAGCATCTTCAATGCTTGATGTTTTGTGCATTAAGAGCATTCAAAGATTCAGATTTGGAGTATCATAGGGTTCCTGACCTCTGGCAACATTACTTTTTTGCTGAAACAATATATTCTGACAATTATTTGCTCTTCCCATTCCCAAAAGATCAATAGTTTTAGGCCAACTGGCAGCATGAACTCCAACACAGTTACCAAAATCACATTAACTATATGAGTATTTAAAGCTTGCTTTGAACTTTATCTTGTCTGCATGACTACATGCAATGATTAGTTGCTGTCTGTCACTTTTGATTATGTTACTAGCAGTTAAAATGTAAGAGTGTGCCTAATCATGTGCCCGGTGAGTGTATATTTTATATAAGCTTTGTAGTTACCTGTAGCAGAGTTTTGTCTCTCTGCAGTCTCTGCTCAAGATTGTTTTGGGGTAGATCTCTTGCTGCTTGTAACTCTTCATTCCAGTCAGGAGCCTAGATTCAACAAACAACATAAAGAAATGACACTCCCCTTCTGTTGTCAATGATACATCTTTTAACACGATTTAGTGACAATGTGGTGAAAAGTGAAAATAACCTGTGCTGGCTGTTCATCTACTCCGAGTCTGCTAAAAGTGTTCCTATGTGCACGAGAGGCACAGGGCGGCCCGAGCCAGCTGAGGGTGTGATATGGAGTAGGCATAGCTTCAAGGGGAGGCAAGTGAAACCTAAAGAATGACAGGAAGGGATTACATTTGACAACTCATCAAGTCATATCACTCAATCCATGGTATCAGTTTAGCATTATCTCACCTGTTTTTGAGAGTGCTGAATGACTGTTTGAAGGCTGGGCTGATGTGACAGAGGAGGTCAGTAAAACAGTGGCAGACTGGAGAAGACTGGGCTGGACGAGGATCAAAAAATTCTTCTGTAGACCTAAGAGTGGGAGTGCAAAAAGAAAAATATTTTAACACTTTTTAGTCAAATTTAAGTATGAGCACTGAATTACAGTAAAAAAATAAAGGTCTGAAATAATTATATGTTGATCTTCTTGAACTTCTTGAACTCATGTGTAACAGCAGCCGAGCCAGCAACTCAGTACACTCAGTACACAGTACAAATGGCCAATTGGTCACAGGGCTGACACACAGACAAAAGTGACCAACCATTCACTCTCACATTCATTCACTAAGGGAAATTTTGAGTAACCAATTTCCATAACACATATACAGCTTCTTAAGATGGAAGTCAGAGTACTCCCACAGTAACACAGGGAGGACATGCACACTCAAATTCACTCTTGCTAGGAAGCAGCTTAAAAATGTATGCACTTATTTATACCTATTTAGGAAAAAGCCTTTGGGACATGATGTGACGTCACAGCGGCGCCCCTCTGCTGTTACCACGGTGATGTACATAAAGTCTCCCTGCAGCTTCCTGTGTCCCGGAGGAGGGTTCCAACAACTGAGAGTCAGGTCCCTTACACAACTAGGAGCCTATAGTATAATATACATAATATACACCAAGTCAATGTCTGCAACAAAGGGATTATTTCTTCTACTGAAATCAACACTACTTACATCTGGTTGTGAACTATTGGGCAGCAAAGCCATAAGTGGTCTTTCTTGAGAGCCAGGGAATAAGTATTCAGGAGTGCCATCCTGATTATGTGCTTCAGTTTTTGTGTTACTTAAAGACCGTTTCAGACTCTTTCCATTTTGTAAATTTGTGTCTGTAAAGGGAAAAATCAATTTAAAATGTTTTGTTTTAGTCAACTTATGTATTCAACGTTTTTAGAAAACTGTTTGAATGCCGACCTTGTGCATGAGTTTGTGTGACGGTATCCAAAATACTGGGTGAACGTCCGTCTCGTAGTGCATCCTGTGGTCCAGATGATCTCAGTAGTTCTAGCACTCGAACCAAGTGAAGCCTCGCGGAGTTAGCTGTGTAGGGCTCTGAGAATATGTAAAAACATAAATGTTTTTTAAACAAATATGTATGTGAAAAACAAATTACTGTATGTAGATGTTGATTTAATGATTAAAACGTATTTCACAATCCTGTACCTTCAACAAGGCGAAGAACAGATCCCGGTTTAAATCCCTTCAGGCTTTGTAGCTCTGTGAGTAGGTCCAGTGATGTGCCAGCGAGTGACAGTGACAGATTGGAGCGCGGAAACACCTCATCCTTCGAAAGCAGAGTCATCACAGTGTCTTGAACGAGCCAGAATCCATGAACCTACAATTGATCATTATATATTATTTACTTGCATTTTTTTTACCATTTCGTTATTACCTATTTAATATTGTTTAAATTTTACCTGCAGCTCAAATGGCTCAACTCCTGCACCTTGTATCTTTACTGAGAAAGTGTCATCATCTTGCTTCAAGTCAACAGTGTTCTTTCCACTGGTTGGACTAACCTCACCTTTTATGGAAAACAGTAGGAGCATTAGCATTTACTAGGTTTCTAACAAGTTTGTAATTACACTCTTAACAAGAAGTGAATACATGAATTTTATCCTCACCACGATGCCTGTTTGACAAGGAAATTGTGATGGGAAAAATCAAAATTGCAGTGGTCAATATAAATTTTAAAGGAACAGTGGTGAACTTGCAGTATGTAGGGGCTGGCTTGTGTGGTTCAGTGTATGTTTAGAGTACAGATGGTAAAGATTAGGTCTAATCAACTTTTTCTAATCACACACAGCAAATCATCCAGGATATTTATGAAGGTGTAAAACCCATTAAACCTTAAGGGCTTTAGGTTTCTGCAAAAGTGAGACTGCCTAAAGGTGAATTATGCATAAATTAGTGGGGGGGAAAAATCAAAAGTGGGGTGTGTCTTTCTCTTAACACAGGGAATAATCATAGTCAACGAGCAGGACCCAGCGTGTTCCTCAACTTGTAGTGTGAGTTAACCTGTTGAATTTGCCTACTGGCCTTCATGTCATCTCAGGGTGAAGGGACAGACACACCCTGCGCCGGCATGTGGAGCGTACTCCTAAACACATAAACTATACTTTGTCGGTGAAGCGTGGACACCAAATACTATACCTGCATCTTTAACCTGTTGTAATGCAGAAAGCCATGTCAATAAGAATAACATTCATTGTTGTGCAGTAAAATGCCTGATTCTTGCTGTCATTCTGGGACTACTTAACCTCTGGAAGGCACCCAAAAAGTTTCTCTTGTTTGCAACTTTACTACTACTAGACAAAATAGCATTGTATTCAACAGTGTTGTTTATTAGCTGAACTTGGAAATTCTTGGGGATTTTGTGCTGACCATTATTTTGTGCATTTAAACGGTTTTACTAACATGACAAGACCAGTCACTGTAGAAACACACACTTTCACTTTTGGGGGGGTGGGGGACTACTGCACCTCAAGGCAGTATGGAGACAGGCCAGTAAAAACATCAGTGGCAGTTATAAATCAGTTTAGCACAAATATTAGTTTTCATTATGTTGATGTTGAAGAATAGATACTGAATAGAAACAGTAAGTAATGACACATTTTAAGTAAGAGTAAATTAGCCATTGGTTTGTATAAAAGTTGTGTGTCAATTAGCCTTTTTACTCAACACATTCAATTCAAGCACATTACATTAGTAGCCACAATTTTAGAAAAAGCAATAAATAAACCAGCTTTGCACAACAGTACAACAGCACAGTGTAAAATCTCCCACCTTCTTCATATGCTGCTGTGAAGGAGGTATACAGATACAAAAAAGGACCAGGAAAGAACAAGCACGGAGGGAAAGGCTTAGAAGGATATGAGCTGAAAATGAAAACAGGATTTCTTACCATTCTTGGCCTGACTTCTGCCTCCTCCTCTTCTTACTTTGTCCTTCATGTCTGCGTGATAGGAAGTTTTCTTTTCTGTCTTGACAGAGGCAGTTCTGTTTGTTTCTGGAGAATACCCAGTAAAATGGTGAAGAGGGAGAGGTATGCAGCTGGCCTGTTTGGCAGCTTTGAGCAGAGTGAAAGTTGCTGTGCTGTTTACTCTCAGGACTGACTCCTGCCCCTGTGTGCTAGGCAAACTTAGCTTATCTGCTCTCTCTGTGTAAAAAGGCCACACCCTCTTATTGCTTCACACAAGCTTATTATTCTGTGGCTCTCACTTTGTTGGACTGACTGGGTGTGTCTAAGCAGGACTGCAGCCTTCCTTCCCCTGGCTGCACGGCAAGCTCAACTTCTGAATGTCCCCCCACCCCCAAGTAGCCTACATGGAGGAAAAGGCAGAAAGAAGCAGATTGATTCGTTTTTCTGTATATTCCTGTTAAAAGTATAAAGATAACTAATCGTGTCCTCCAAAGGTGTGATAAAATGTTACTGGGCATATTCCTAAAGGGTGTGTGTCTGTGCCATGTTCAGTTTACACCTGCATACTTGCATTTTTTGCATACCTGCTATTTCTCTATATAATAATGCTAGATTGAGCAAGTAACCTGTTTGGCATAGTCAGCAGGGCAATAATAAGTGTAATAGTGTAAAGTGTAAAAGATTTTACTACATGCACTGTGGAAATGGCTAATGTGAAAAAAGTCTAAGTCACAATGACATAAACAAAATTTACTGTATTATATTAATGTAAAATATTGTTTATTATAACAGACCTAAACCAAAAAGCTGTTTGTTTGAGTGAGAGTGAAACTCAATGATACAACACAACGTCAGGTTGCGGGTGGGATCAGCGTAGGCATCCAGTGTTGAATTTAACAACTCAAAATATAGTTTTCAACTGTCATTGAAAATAAAATTTGGTGTATAGATTGTTAAGAAATGTAAAGCAAACGCGCTTGTTTAAATTTTGAAATTAATTGTATTTAGCTAAGAGTATTTATTTCCAAACCTCAAATTTCCTGAGTACTTGAACTCAGCAGTCACTTACAGTAGGCTGTCCTTGGCTAGCCGAGCTAACGCCGAGCAAGCTAACATAAACAGCGATGGCAAATGTGTTACATGAGCCTTGTTTATAAGTAAAGCAGTGGGTGAGTTACTATGTGTATTCTACATTTAAATAAAAAAATATTATATTTAAAATACTTATGCTAATGTGCAATTGACTAGCCCTCTTTGCTCAAGTAGTCTACTTGACCCGTCAGCCAACAAATGCCTTTGGTTTAAAGTCTTGGTTTTCTATAATGTTATAGGAAGCAGTTGTGGACATTCGTATGGAACAATATTTTAATAACGCCACTTCTCATTCACCAGCTTATCGGTATCATACTAGACTGCATGGTAATAGAAGGATAACCGAAGGATGCTGACATAAATAAAACACGGTTGCTCAAGTAGCCTGTGTTATTTTGAGATATTGTGTTTATATAATGGGACATGTGCTTTTGTCTTTCTTTCCACACTTGGATCTAGACTAAAGTCAGGAGCTGAGGCAGGGGCCTGGGACAGGGACTAATGTCAGACTGTCCCAGAGAGGACGGGGGTCTGAATCAGGCTTCCCCACCAGTCAACAACCACAATTTATTGAGAGACAACTCACAGACTGAGGCCACCAGCACCTTACAACAGGCGAAGGTCAGTGTTCATGTAAATGTATAGCACACAGCTATATAGTTGCCCTACCTTGACAAAAATAACTAATATTATAAACAGATTAAACCCCTCTTTCACAAACACAGCTGCTTTGTTCTGACTGAAACACATCTGAATGTGGAAAGCTGGAGTGAGGCATGTGTAAATGGAAGTCACATACTGTTCCTTTTTTAAAGTTTTCACACATTGTAAACCTTTGGACTCAGTGAGTTGTCACTAAGAGACGACACTGGCACAGGACAACTATGTTTGTTCCAGAAACAGCTCCTTGTTCAGCACAAACCATGGGTTATTCTTTAAGACCTAAACATCATGTCAGATATTTGAAGCATTTGCTTTACTGTGAGCTTGGTGTTTGCAGAGTGCATAGGAAAACATTGGTGTTTTTGCCCAGTTACTTTTGTAATATTTTAATTAATGTATACTTACTGCACAATATAATGCATTATTTATTTTATATATGCATATCATGTATTCATTATATTAGTCTGATTTGTTTGAATGTAACTTAATACATTTTTTTAGAGATGTTGTAACTTCAAATAATGTTAAATCATGTATTTTTCCAATAATATCTGAGTTTGTAATCACAATTTGCATCATCCGTGGAAATAGGAGATAGCTCCAGAAAACAGAAGAAACAGCCTTTGTGTTGTTGGAACAAAGGGTAAATCTTTCTTGTTTAGTTTGTCAGCCTGAGGTTCTCAGAAAAGGGAGAGATTAGTTTTTACTTACTTTAGAAACTCTGGCATTTAAGAAGAGCTGTTAAGGAGTGTGTAAAAGGGACATATTGTCTTTGATCTGATCAACATTGATAAAAAGGAAACTTGACATGGAGCCCTTTACATTGTTTGTTTCAGGTGTCTCCTGTGGTTGATGAGGCTTCACCTTCCTCCACTTCCTCCTTCGAGATGCTCGACATGGAGTCACCACCCCCGCCATACCAGCCAGTTCAACCTCACTGGTTCTTTTGTAGACGGGCTGATGACAACACCTCCTGGCACCCTTTCAGCTTAGAGGACTCTGTCAAACTAGAGTCTGCATACACCAGTAGTGAGTATTGTCTACCAAACAATGAATTGATCAAGTTAAAACAAGACATTCATCAGTGTGGTGTGGTCTGTCAATGTCTTAATTACTGTAGCATTGTGTTTTAAAAATTACATCTTGTACAAGAATCATCCTGAAAAAACAAAAACAAAAAATCAACATAAACTTCATACATGATTAACACTGTTTGTTTTGATCTGATTAGGGAGTAGTCAGGAGGTAGTGGCTGTTGATGGAGAGCGGTATGATGTGAACGTCGGTGAGAGAAGGCGTTATGCTGTTTATTGGGAACAAGGACCCACTGAGGTCCGCCGCTGCACCTGGTTTTATAAAGGAGACAAAGACACAAGATTCATGCCATACCCTGAAGACTTCAGCCATAGAATAGAGGTAGACATAATATTTGAATGTATACTGTGTATGAACTCTATACTCTCCATGTCTATGTGAGTATATTTTTACATCTATTTAATTCTTAATTTTAAGGATGCATATAAGGAAGCAGTAACCAAAGACGAGTGGAAAAAGAACTTGGAGTTTCCCACTGGAGAAACCGTAATATTACACAACCCAAAAGTATGTAAATTTCTAGTGGTTTTAAAACACACTGCATTTTAAAATTGTTAATTTAATTACTTAATTTTCTCTCTTAGTTAATAGTGCAATATCAACCAATATTTGCGCAAGATGAATGGGTCTCCTCCCCATCAGAGCACACCCGACCCAGAACTGTCAAGAGAGGAGTAGACAGCATTTCTGTGGAAGTACCTGATGGTAGGAGTTTTTTTGTAGATACAAAGCCCACAAATATTTCTTAGTTTATTCTTGGAATTCCTTGTTCTGCTTCACAGTCATTATATTATTATATAACAACAACATGCTATTTTAGGAGACCCTTGATAAGGCTTTTTTAACCATGGATAATTACATTTTAAGTGATACATACCTCTGGACACCTGAAAACAGGACTGAACTAGGGCTGGGCGATATGGACCAAATTTTATATCTCAATATATTTTTCTATATCTTGCTAAAAACAGAGCCTTGTGTATTAAAGCTGCACTATCTGATTTCATTTTCCAT
The DNA here is from genome assembly GCA_036025885.1 of Hypseleotris bucephala. Taxonomy (NCBI): domain Eukaryota; kingdom Metazoa; phylum Chordata; class Actinopteri; order Gobiiformes; family Eleotridae; genus Hypseleotris; species Hypseleotris bucephala. The sequence goes on from JAVQKG010060423.1 coordinate 19,700, forward strand.
GTATTTTGGCAAAGATAATTATTTAGTTATTAGTACAGCATAACAGAAGTCATCTGAGAAAAAAATTGACTTTGAGGTCACCTGTGGGCTGTATTATAAGGG
>JAVQKG010060431.1:0-10781 GCA_036025885.1 Hypseleotris bucephala
GGTGAGTTTGTCTAAAGCAAAAGTACATAGGCTTTACACAAAAAAAATATATAGAATATATGGTAAAATAACACTTTAATGTGTTTTAACAACTTCAGAACAAAAACAAGAAATGAACACATAAATGAACAATTATCGCTGCTCCTCTGTGAATTAGGGAAAGTATCAGTCCATGTTAAAAAGGTCAATTGTAACTTTATATGTAAGACAAATGTGATAGGACACTGAAGTCAGTGACAGACTATGATAGGACATTAAAGTCAGTTCAAAAGAAAAGTTAAAAAGCACATTGTCAAAGCAGCATCTTCAAGGAGCACCTTTTGCATCAATTACAGTCTTCATCTTGGCCCCCATTTGATGTTGGTTAGGCCTTGAAATTGTCTTTTGAGAGCTTGTCTGTCTGACCACTCAGAGTCCAGGTGGCTGTCATCATCTGCCTCCTCAAGTTTCTGGAAACACACAAAGAAGAGTTGTTGTTAAGTAAAGGCAATAGATAGGTAAATGTAACGTTTAAAAAAAGTTTATATATATATATATTTTTTTTTTTTTCTCCTCACCTTGATCTCCTCTTGTCTTCTATGGTAGTGCAACATCATCTGCTTATGCTGTTCTTCTGTAACCAGTGGCTCTCTCGCTGGCGCCCCCTGGCCTTTCTAAACGGAACAGAGGCATCAGGTGCATTTTGTTAAATCAATTTCACACATAACATTAACAGAATGTGTGGTATGCCTCTAACCTTTTGGATTTTGACTACAAGTTTTGTCTTTTCATTTTTGCCAATGTAGTCCTGAAGCTTTTTCCCTTTCTGCATCTCTTTGGCAGCCCACCACAGCTGGCACTCATCCTCAGGGACTACTTGAAGAGATGCCTGATCCAAAAGATAAGTAAGTGAATACATTATTAAGTTTAAATACACAATAGTCAGTCTACAAGGACATACACCTTGCTTTCAATTTTTTCACACACTCTCAAAGTGGCTTTTGACTTCATTGCTTTAAACTTTTTCACACACTCTCAAAGTGGCTTTTGACTTCATTGTCTGGAGTTGTGTCTAATAAATTTATATTTAATAACTAATTATATTACATCTTGTATTTAATTGTAATAAATATATTTAAGAATTTGTTTAAACACTGAACATTGATTTACCTGTGTTCCTGAAAGGTCTTCCCTGTCCTCCATCTCCATCCTGATTGGATCATGAGGAGGCAGACCCATTGGATAAACAATCATCACAGCCCCTTTCAGAATATCCAGGGCCTCTTTTACCATTTCCATAGTGACACAAACATTTGCCTGAACTTGTTTCTACAACATATTGGAGAAGCTTGATTAAAAATGTTGTCATATCGAATACAATTCAAAACTCACCCCAATACTTTACCTTGGAAATTAATGCCTTTGCTTCATCCACTGTTTTCATCAAAACCTCTTTCATTTTGTCATTTGGAGCTGTAATAAAAATTAAATATTGATGTCAATGTCTGCAAAGTCTGTGTGTGTTGTGATCTCTGTGTTGGAAATAAAAGACATAAAAGGTGTAAGTCAAAATATTATTGCACATAACTAAACACACAATATGTTTTGAGATGGTCATTTAGTTTCATAAATATAAGCAGCCTATAGAAAGTCATACCTTGTCCATTTCTCCTGCCAATCTTGTCCTTTCTAAGTACCGGGCCTCCACTAGGAACACACTTCTCTTCCCATTCATCTATGAGTTTCAAATCCACTATCTGTTCTTCTGCCAGGCCCTGCATGTTCGGGGGCAATGTGATGCCATGATCTGCCAGCTCGGATATTTCTGGAAAAACAAGAATGAGCTTGTTAGTAAACAGGCCTATCCTAGGGGTCAAATAAAGTGATAATTAAAATTAGCACCTTCAAATAAATGATTTAAACACTACCCAAAAAGATATTGCCTAGACATGCATGTAACTAAGTTTGTAAAATAAACCCCACTGCAGAACATTTAAAAAAGTGAAGATATCAATTTCACCTGAACATATTCTATCCACTTTGAGTCTCCCGTTGTAAATGGCTGTAATTTGGTGAATTGCAGTCTCCAGAGGCGCGTCCACTGTAGTGCTGAACAGAAACTGGCTTTCATCCCCTCGCTTTATATGCAACTGGACCATTTTCTTGTCTTCTCCGCCACTTTATTAACTGAAAAGATGTTTCACGAACAAAAGTTGAGACGTGAAGTGACCCTGTGACACCCTCTGATAAGTTTTGATCCCTGTGTAACCATAGAAACAGAAGGGGACGTAGACAGACACTGCTAATGCTAACTTACAATGCTAGTCACAAGCTCTACAAAGTCTGTACAAAGCCTTCTCTTTTTTGGGACAATTTGAGGAATAAGGTAATCGCATAAAATATCTGAAAGCCTCTTACCTTATTAATAAGATCACAGCATGACAATCTCTCACAAATGGCCAAATCATTCAATATAGCATGTGCGCCACATTAGCCATTTCTCTTAAAATGCTGTTTGTGTCTCACGTTGCTTTAAGGCCCAATGGCGCCCCCTGGAGATAAATTAATGACAGCCTTGTGCCACCATCCTTTTGGTCCATCTTCTGGTCTTCTTGTGTACTTATTTTCTTATGATACAGTTAAAGCCACACAAAAAACAACCGAATTAAAGTGGAACAATATATTGCATTTTAAATAATAATGAAAATGCTTAGTGTGGTTGATTTATATAGTATAACAGATAGTAAAACAAAAACACCAGTTGTCAGGTAAATGTACATTTATTTTGCGTACATACAACATAAACTGCTTTATACATATTGTGCATTCAGCTGTGCACATAACCTTGGATATTAACATGAATTGCAGCTTCACTAGAATACAGACAGAATATGTTCAACAACACAGACTTATTTGCTATGGATTATAGTCATAAAAAGAGACACCAATCACACAAAAGGAGCAGTTGATTTCCTAGAAAATCTCATTTGGTGAGATGACACAAAGCTCTGGCTAATCACCTACTGTTACTGCTACGGCACACACTTGGACAATAGATGCGTTGAAGAGACAAAAATTATGTATGCATGTAAGCAAAGGCAACAGTATACATCTGCTTACATATCATCTGCTCTGGGTGCAGTAAATTGTGATTAAAATAATTATTTTACAATGTGATTCATCAAAGCGCATTAGTGTTAATTGTTAGCATGTACTTTCTTTAGTGTAATAGATCATCTCACAAATACAAGTGTAATCAGTGTTCTTCCTAAAGGAAAACATTACCTGATTGCACAACTACTGATGGCCTGTTACAGATAGGATTATACTCTCAGTTTACACACCTTTTTGAAAAACTATTGCTTATCAACTATGAGCTTCCAAACAGCTCTGTGGGATTGACAGGAAAACACTGACATGGCATGTCTGATGTCAAACCAGCAAACCTTACAGACAAATGAAAAGTTTTACTGGCAGATAATACCACAGTTATACAAGTGGATCCAAAGAGAGGAGCACAGGGACACTCAACACAGTGCATTTCATCTGAAAAGTAGGCCAAGGACATAAAAAACTGGGGAAAGCCTTTTAGTCAAATAGATAATTAGCTCTTTATGTAAATAGTTAAGATATGATTTCCCCCTTGTGTCACTATACTGTCGCTCATTGTGGGTGGTATTTTAAACAAAGGTCTTTTGTTTGCTATTGTTAACAGTTACTGCATACAGTGAAGCTCCTCTCCCTAGTCCAGCCTGAGCTGGGATTGGGAATCTGAAACGTTACTAAAGGGAGCAAATACAGAGTTTGTTGTTTCTGAAACTGTAAGCATATACGCAAGGAGGTGTCCTGAGGGAAAAGTCCACTCTTTGCTCTTCCATTGCCAATTCTGCACACATACACACTCACAGCCAAGCAAAGCACAGTCAAATATAGACAGATGATATGCACCTCAAACACAACACGTTACTTGGTACCACAGTGTCAATACAAGAACGTTTACAATGACACTTTTTAAGATTGATAAAATAAAAGAAAACAAAAATAAAATCTTACTACTGCATGAGTGCTGTCCACATCACACCGTCTCAGCAGTAGAGTCAGTATGTGCACATACAGTCTCGCAGCACATTCTCTCAGTTTACAATAATATTGTACGCTGCTTTGGATCAAAGTTAGGTTCACAATAATTAAAAAAGTCCTCCCAGTCAATTTTCTGCATCACTGCTATCTAAAATAATAAAAGTAGGATATGGCATTTGAGTGCATTCCTGATACACAAAGTCAACACAAACACACATTAAGTGTATAGTTTTCATATTGAAAAGATATTTATACATAATCACTATGTATCACTTTTAATATACAGCTACAAAATATATTTAGCGAAGCGTAACAGCTCATTGACGTATGACTATTGAGGACGTTGTTCAGTCTAGCAGCAGTAAACAGACAATGACTCATACCGCTGTTGCTCACCATAGCATCAGCAAAGAGGCAATGACAAAACCCAGTGCAAACTAAATGACCTTTAACAATGAAAGTAAGCTTACTACTATATTTGGTCACAAAACAATAAAAAACTAGAAAGCAGCAACAGAAAATGTAAAACCTGCAGTGCATAGCCTTCACCTTTCCATGTGATAGGTACAGTAATTGCCATCAAATCTGAGAATGCCTCTTTGCATGTCAACAATGTGGCAGGTAAAATTAGACTACTACAACTCAAAATTAAGGGGTACATAAAGTTGAATGTAGTGCTGATATTGCACACCTTATTTGTGCGTATAGATACTGAAGTTCTATCCTGTGGACAAGGGCATGTCTGCCTGCAGATTTTTGATATCAGGATGACTTGTAAACAGCTTTCTCTTGAGCCCATTGATTAAATTGTATATGCTTCTTAAATACTGCCTCTTTTGTACATAAACACACACACACATATACACACTATAATAGATCTATACATACTGTAATCTGCATATGCCCTTTACATACTGAACCTATCGCTCCGTCGGCTCTCTAGAGAAGAAGCAGCTGTCACTTGTGCCGTCTGGGAGCTTTGGGATACTGGCTGCAGTTCTTGTGGGGATCGGAGGAGGAAGAGTTGGGAATACTGACGGAGTAGAGGATAACCAGTCAGGCTCCAGGTCAAAAACAGAACGAGAAGGCTCAGTCTGTAGGCTGGAAGGGAAGACAGGGGCTTGAGGTGGTATCTTCATTGAAAATTCACCATCATCATCGAACGTAACCCACTGCTTGCTTGGGTTTCTGGCTGGAGGTGGCTGCTGACGTTGGGGCGCCAGGGCAGGAGGGATCGAGAAGGGAGCGGCTTGGGGCAACGCTGGGACAGCAGTCAAAGGTTCAAGTGGAAAAAGTGGAGCTGGAGTTGGATTTAGGGGCGGTCCAAAAAGAGAAGTGGACTTTTGTAGCTGAGAATGAGGCACTGTGACAGGTACAGGAGGAACTGTGGCAGGAGCAGGGATGAGTGGCTGGGTGAGAGCAAACATCGTCCTCTGAAGATTAGCCTGAAGCTGGACGCTGAAATCCGGCGTGACCGATCTACGCTGTTCATGCTGCTGTTGGACTACGGGGCCGGTAAAGGGGTTGGTGCTACTGGGGCGTGCAGGGAGAGGGTCACTTGGGAAAGGCCCAGGAGATGCACGAAGCGTCTCTTGTGAGCGGCTCCGAGCGGGGACCGGTGGAGGAGGGGGCAGTAACACGGATGTGAACGGTGACGGTGTGGACAGGGATGTTGAAGAAGAAGAGGACTCAAATGCCTGAAGGTCGTTATAAGCTGAAGACTGGAGAGAGAAAGATGTCGGGAGAGTGTTGGAGGTAAATGTAGAGGGAGGAGGTTGTGGGGGAGAGCGCAGAGAGGTGCCCCTGGTTAATGACTGGGTGTTCTGCCACGAGGAGGAGGATGAAGAGGATGAAGAGGATGAAGAGGAGGTGAGGAAGTCAGAAGTGAGAGTGTCGAAGGGGTCAGGCTTCCATTGTGCTTCTCTTTGGAGTCCATTTGTTCCATTGGTCTAAACAGAGACAACAGAATAGTCACAATTACTGCATGGACATCATTTACAGACTCAATCCTGATATAATGTACAGTATGTGCTATGACTACAATACCCAGTGGAGATTACAATTAAGATCCTCAGAATTTCATAAATTGTGGAATTTTGTTGAATAATTGATTCCACTTGGAGCAATAGCTTAAAAACTCAAATTTTCCTTTTTACCAGATACTGTATTTGCAGCCTTAATGTGGTTGTGAAAAACCAAAACGTTCTCCACAAGGTATTGATGTCATGTATAGCACACATTATTGCTAAAACAAAATCATACCAATGACGCACACAGTCAAAATAAAATTATGAAGTCATTGCATATGTGCTCACACGCACAGTGGGCACATATGAAAGGACCATGACTATACAATGTTGAGAAGAATAACATTTTAAATGTATTATGTTATGACATGTTATAGCATCCTTATACATATAACATTTTTGAGCATAACACAAAAATGCAATGCCTTGCAGTGAACTACATATCCAGGTTAAATTAAAGGAGTAGATGAAAAAGACAGAAAAATCAAATAAGATCTGAAACAAAGGAGAGGAATGAGAGGTAATAACATTGGACCAGAGGGCTGTGGTGCTATGGAGGATGAAAAGTTGGTTTAATATCAAATACCTGTCACCCTGAGGGCTTTTCCGGCTTGTGAGAAAGAGACATATATTTTAAAAAGATAAAAGTAGGAAGAAAGACATACTAAGACAAAGCAGCAGCAGTAAAGTGTAAGAAAGGTTTATTTTCTTTGATCACAGTCTCCAAATATGAATCCATCTAAAAGCCAAATCACTTAAGCTAAATTATTTAAATGTATTGCAGTAACTGAACAGCAATGATTTCCTAAAGATAATATTAATAATAATAATAATGCATTAGTCTTATATAGCGCTTTTCTAGACACTCAAAGGCGCTTTAACAATTTCCTGCATTAACGTGATCATGAAAGAATGTTATCTTTATTAAATAAATTGTCTACTCTGAATTGTCTGCCTTTATGACATAGTATGCGCAATAAAATCAGTTATTTGTGGTAGCATTTTAATTTCTTTGCCTATGATCATATTGAAATAATCTTTTAGGAGTTTTAATAAGCAACACACCTGTGACGCTGGAGCAGAGTCGGACTTGGCAGTGTCCGGTGGCAGGGCGTGCTGTGAACGTGACCGTGGAGGAGGTTTAGGAGAAGCCAGAGCCTGCGGAGAGCCGGTCGGGGCAGGAGCAGCAGTACTAGTGGGTGGTGCTGCTTGTTGAGGCTGCAGTGGAGCTGGGAGTGAAGGCTGCATGGGTGGTGGGAGCTGCGGCTGAGGGGCAGGTGCACTGGGCTGAGGTGCACCCACACTCCCAGCCGACGGTCTCACTGGAGCAACAGGACCTGATGAAGGGGGTCCCGAGGGAGGAGGTCCTGAGGAAGGAGGGCCTGAGAGGAAGAATAAGTCTGTAATGACAGGAAATCAATGGATCCTCCACACCACTCTTTGTTGTGGATTTTTCTGTACAATTGTCTCTGTGTAAAATCTTTAGGTCAGGAAAAGGTTTGGTTGGTTTTACTTTTTCCCACCAATGAAACAATGGCAGTAAAAGTCTTTATATCTACACATTAAGGGCTATGGAGGCTATCCCAGCAACTATGAGCCTTAGTAGGGGTTCAGCTTAGACAATATGTCACAATGTGACAAAACATATACAGGCAGACAACCATCTATTCTCTCATTCAATAGTATCCATTTTTACAGTCACACATTCTCAGATGGCTGTTTTTGGACAATAGTAGGAAGCCAGAGTACTCGGACAGAACACAGGGAGACCACTCAGAAACTGTGTCTTAGCTGGATAAGATAAATAATTTTTCACTGTGCTTGGATTTTGTGTTTCGCTAAATAGTTTTTTTTTTTGAGTGTGTTGAATGACTTTATATACCTCTTATAAAGACTATTCTTACCCGGGGGCAGATCAGGGGCTTTGGCCTGAGGGGTAGGCACAGGTCGTGGTGCCCCAGGATGGGTGTCCGGAATGGGCCGTGGTGCCCCGGGATGAACCTCTGGGATAGGTCTGGGAGCTCCAGGATGTGAAGGAGGTGGAGGGCGAGACTGTGGAGGCATACTGATCACCCCGGCCCGAGGAGGAATATTCTGGACACAAGGAACAGAATTTATTGGACTTGTCTAACTAACATTTTATGAGTAATGTAAATATAATAATTCAAACTCACAGGTCTGGAAGGCCCAGGTGCTCCTGCTGCTGTCTGGCCCCTTCCTGCAAGATTTATAAAACAAAGCAGCTGCATTATACAGTATGTGTAATGTGTATGTAATTCTCCCTGTTAAGACCATAGGGCCAAGAAAGTGAATCAAAGTAAAATAACACAGGGTTGAAACTAGGGTTGTATAAAAAAAAATCAATTTGCGATATATCGCGAATCGATATCGAGCTGCAGTTCCCAGGCTGGCCACAAGGGGTACTGTATACGAGTGTTTAGTGGTGCTTTTCCATTGATTAAACAGTGACTGCTCGGCCAGAAGAGAGATCTTCTTTATACATTTATATTGTGTTTGAGTGTGCCTCTATTAGACCAGGTGGGTATTTTGCTGTGGACTGAAGACAACTGTGCCTGAATTAGAATATAATTGTAGAATTATATTTATTGACCCTTGTGAGGAAAAGTTCTTACATATTCCAGAGCCAAAGAGTGACTTAGACATGATCTGTGGAAATAATGATTGTTGCAAATAATAATTAATATTTGCCTGGTAATACTAAATAGTAATAGCTCTTGATTTAGAATTGCATTAGATCTTGGGGCATAAATGAACATTCTTTTAAAGTTAAGGAGAAGAAAATATTTAAAAAATCTATAGAATCGAATCGCAATACGAATCGAATCGCCACCCAAGAATCGTGAATCGAATCGAATCGTGACAAAAGTGAATCGTTACAGCCCTACTATTAACCATGTTCTAATGTTGTTTCAAACACATTCACAAATATGTTTCATTCAAACATGATTGAGGAATTCATTATGTTGATTATAATCCTCTCCAAGAACTGAGAATTTAAATAGTGATGTAATAAGTAAGAACAAACAACTGTCTAGGAAGTGCTCCTGCAACAACAGCAAATACTCCAGAGAAGCATTGTTGCCACCACCATTTAACAACATATCTGATTGAGTGTTTCTGGCTTTGTTTCATATGTCCCAGAAGAATGTGTGGAGTTTGCATGTTCTCCTTGAGTCTGGGACATGAACACTGGTAAACTAAACAGGTCTAAACATGGACTAAACCACGTCTACACCACGGATTAAAACAGGTCTAAACATGGACCAAACCAGGTCTAAATCTCGGACTGGCCCAGGTCTAAACCACAGACAAAACTAAGGCCAAATTAGAACTAAACCAGGTCTAAACCCGCTCTCCTTCAGAACTGTTTCCTCTTACTCTTGATATGCCCCCGTGTCCCCGGCCTCTCTCTGCTCCACAGCCCGCTCCAGGCGCTCCTCTCTCGGCGTACAGGCTCCAGTCCGCTCCGTCCTCCCCGGGCTGAGGCACGGGGGACCAGCCCGGAGCTTGCAGCCCTCAGCCGGGTCCGGGAGAGGCTCCAGCCCCGGTGCATGGAGGCCGCCATGACAGATCTACTTCTTTATCTGTGACAGTTACACAACAATAAAATGGTGCATCACCGCCACCTACTGGTAAGAGGTGCATCCCTGAACACAGTAGACTAGAGTGTCCTGAAGTGGGGGCCGCCAAGCCCTTGGCCCGCGAGGATGTCCCAAAAGGTATGGACACTGAGCCCAATGACAACAGCTGAATATGCAGATTCCCCATTTAGTGCACTGCAATAGCCCAGTGCGTAAGTCGCTGAGCTACGTACGTTAAATTATCAGATTTGAATGTAAATATGAAAAGAAGTTTACTGAATAAGTGTCAAAAACTATTTTATAAAATTTTCATTTTGTTACTAAATCTTTATCTTTTTTTTTTCTTTTTTTTTTGCATTTGCCCCGAGGACCAGTGATAGGCTACATGTTTATTTTGGCCCAAAGAGGATACAAAGTTTATGCACCACTGATGTAGACCATTCAAAATGTCTGTCTGCACTGCTGAAAGGTTTCCTAGTGTTCGGACAGATTCATGTGATTGTAGCAGTCTCCTTCATGCTCTGCCAACTGTCTTGCCTAAGGACACCACTGCATGCACAACTTGGAATGTGATTTGAACCAACACTCTGGTCAGTAGTGGTAAGTGTAAACTAAATTGAATATATTTTTGAGCATCAATTTTTTATACACAATGTAGAAGTATGTGTAACTGGTCCCTATACCTGTTAATAGTTCTAATCACAAAACTGAATTTCTATTTTCATACCTGACAGTTCTGTGTTCCCTCTGTTTTTGGTGTTGGGGTTTGGTCCTCAAGCTCCGCCCCTCTGTCTTCTTCTTTGGTCCATTGTCAGTATAAATGTCATGTTGTCTTTTTGACTGTCTCTTTGGGAAGAGGTACGTTTTATAATCCATTGCCATCCTTCTATTTATATTGTTTAGATGTTTATTTTTCTTTATAATATTGTGGCATGGCGAGGGTTTATAAATATTTCTCAACTAAAATGAATGCTAAAACAAAGACCAACAACGCCACCCAGGGGAAATGGCCCTGGGACCAGGAGAAAGGACACACAGGTTTGTTATACATGAGGGGCAGAGAAAACTTAGTACTTAGTTGCAATTTATTCGT